>JASAND010022459.1:0-37257 GCA_030248195.1 Trissonchulus latispiculum | reverse complement strand
ATATACATATTAATTTTTTGCAAACCATTTAAACTTCTCTGAATTTTAGTTTTTCCAACCAACGGAAACCAATCATGCAGTGCAAATATAAGATCGGACAATCACAACAGCATCGATTGCGGAACAAAGTAGTGCAAATGAAAGTTCGAGTTTTGTACTTTAAGATTATAATACAAATAACCGTTCCTGTCGATTCAGCGTTCGTGTGGCATGGGTCCGAAGTTGAATCGAAAAATCGCTCCAAAACCTGGTTGATTTTTCAAATTTTCTAAGACTGCCAACTTTACTGTACAGAGAAGTCGAATATATTTCTCAGAATTCGATAGTCGAATTTTCTCAGAATTCGACTTCATACATATAATTTTTAAACACCCCATTGATGTGCTCTGCTGTGTTATTCACATTATTAGATATACGTGGTGTTGTACGCGTAACGTGCGTTACCACTGCAGAGGTAATCATATATATAGTGAAGATAACTTGCCTTGTAGTTTCAACCTCCAGTGTGTATATTTGTATTGGTAATATGTGCGTACGTGAGTTATATGCTATTGTCTATCTATATGAGTGCAATGATTTGACTGTTTTTGAATATATATATATAATATATATACGTTGTATATATAATATGTATACACAGGTTTTCTATATAAACGTTGTTGCTGTAGTAGGAAGGAGGGATGTGTTGGAGTTGTCTTTCTCCTCTGAGGGATGGCGTTAGGCTAGGGCGGGGGAGCATGCAGCAGAATTGTTGCTTTTCGTAGCAACGTTTCGAGTTGGGTTGATTTAAGGAAATTATATACGCAGCACCTTAAAATATAAACATATGTATAAACGTACGCAATGTGTTTGCATCTACGTATATTGCACAACTATAGCGTAGTCTAGCAGAGACAACTCTTGTCAACTTTACGGAGGTTAAGAAGAATTCACTGAAACAGTTTATTCTTACATTTATGTTAATATATTATTATATACGTACGTATATACAAGGAAGTAATTTTTAAATGAAGTTAGTTATTGCATTTGCTAAATCCAAAACGAAAATGACTCTTTCTTAATCTCTAAGGTTGCAGACCAAACCTGAATCAGACTGACGTCGTGATGTCAGGAAACCGGGCGGTTTCAGCTTGCGCCACAGCTTGTTTCGGTTGAAACGCGCACGTTGAGGGTCGGAGAGACCTGTCTGTGAACAGTGGTCTCTGGTTTTTCTGTGTTTGAAGCACAAATTTAGAGGGCATTCTCGGTCCGCCAGAAAATTCGCCTCGTTCACATCCATTTCTTCTGTTTATAATTTTGAATTACATATATGTGTTTCCTGATAACTCATTTTTTTTTTTTTTTTGATCGTTGCAGAATTTACTTCCCCCCCCCTCATTTTTTCTACGTAACGTATATAAGTACTGTAACATATTTTATTTGCCTGAACTTTTCTGAGCCAGTGCTTTATGTTTGTAGATACTACCTGAGACGGATCAGATCATGCACCTTGCGATCCGCCAGAAATAAGTGGTTAAAGCATACCAGATCAACATTGGATCAATGTGGCGTCTCCGCCGACTCGTTGATTTATTTTACGCCCATGCATAAGGTAAAACATTCAGTGTTACTTATTTAGCAGGCGTATATTATCATGCACATGTACAACCGAATCTACCAAAATTAATTGTGGAAGCGCTAGGAATATGCTTTAATTTCTTTTCCTGTTTAATACATTCAAATGAGATCCTTGGGTAATCTTGTGTTGTTAGTGTAGGAAGGAATTTCCAAGGCCATTGATCTAGGACATTTCTCCACTTAAAGTTTGCTTTCAGAACTAGACAAAGTACATCTAGATGTGTTCATTAAAGGGCGAGGGGTTAGGTGACCACTGTGTCCTTCCTCACCCTAATACTCTGAGTGTTTGCTTTCGATGTTATGAGTGTTTTATTGTTTGTGGAATTGTCAGTGCGTAAATTGCTGGTGTAGGGAACGCCGGATCTTGTTCATTTCTTTTTTTTTTTTTTTTTTTTTTTTTTTTTTTTTTTTTTTTATATTATTTTTTTTTTTTTTTTTTTTTTATTATTTTTTTGTTTTTTTTTTTTTTTTTTTTTTTTTTTTTTTTTTTGTTTTTTTTTTTTTTTTTTTTGGACGTTGCTGTAACGTATATAATTGTCGTAGCATTGTAAAGCCGGCGCTTTTGAGTATTAAAATTCTTCTTCTTCTTCTTTAACAGCAACCTAATGCATGACACGCAATTTTTGTTGTTATAGGGTGCGCGTGTTCAGCTGCCAGATTTGCAATATGTGGACGTTAGTCTTGACTTTTCTATTCCAGTCTTTAATTGCGTTGTTTGGATTGGGAAACAGCTTGGTATGTGTAGTGTTTAACCGTAGTATTGGGTTTTTTACTGGGGGGGGGGGGGGGGGGGCGCCCCTCCCCCACATTTTGGAATCTCTCCACTCGACCTCTTTGCCCCCACCACTTATTCTTGCCTAAAAACCCCAGGTGTTTTAATAGTGTTTTGTGGGGTTCCCACCTATGCGCGCGCCAAGCCTTGTACCCCCTCATAAAGAGGGCTATAGCATCCTGACCTGGGCCCCGGTCAGGCCACATTTTGTTTGAATGAAAGATTTGCTTTCGTTTGAAGCGTTGTATGACTTTTTCTTTTTTTACCATCTTTACTTGACTTTGATGGTTTTTCAGGAATTCGCTATCCTAAGAGCTGTCCTTCAAGCGCTACTACGATCCGACACCCTGCGACGACCGCGGGACGAAATGGGATCGACGCGGGAGTTTTGCCATTACCAAAAATGATCATGAAGTGGAGAAAATTCATCCCCATCATCCGCTGAGTGCCAACAAGACCTTCTCCCGTTCTGCCTACGATATCAGTCAGCCTTCCAACTATATGGCCTATAACATCAGGCCGTGGCAGACCGGCGGCGGACCCTCCAGCCCACCACGACTGGATACCAACAGTCCGCCAGTCCCACGCCAGCCTTGCGATCCTCTACCATGAACAGTTTTCCCAGGTTTTCTGGCAGCTTTCTGCCAACCACCTCATCGCGGACAGAATGGAGTACGCACGATTTTGCGATTTTTGTACTGCTGACTGAATTTAACCCTGTGTTTCAAAACATTTCTGGGTTTTCTGTTACACGTTTTTGACTGAAAGGGTGCATTTTTAGGTTTTTGTGATTTTTGAAATTCTCACATTATATACGTAATGTCGTATTAATTGCTCCACAATACAGCAGTTCACGGCAACTTTATTTTTTCGCGAAATTTTTTTGTTGAACGTCCGCGAACTTGTGCGATTTTCCGCGTACTTTAGCTTACGATAAGTGCGTGTAAAGCTAGCTTAGCTGAATTTTATAGTTGTAGTAATTTAATGCTCCTGCTTTCGTGCGTCGTGTCTTCACTTGGTCTTACCTGGTGGTGGCAGTACAATGCTCATCAGAAATTTGTTAGCAATGCATTGCTGTTTGTTCGCTGTGTCTGATGACTTCTCTAATTTACACTGCTTATGCTTCAGGACACTGCTACCTTGCGACCTTCGCCACAGTATTTTACTCTTACTGGAACAGGAACCTCGCCAAGAAATGCCTGTCTTGCCTGGGAAGGTCTGATTGAGGTTGAAAAAGATCTGGTCGTATCTCCTCCTGTCAATACCCATCAGGCTCTTAACTCTATGCTGGTGCCAAAAATTTCTCACAAAAAGCTAGCCTGAATCGCGGGTAAGGCAGTGACAGACAGTCAAGGTTATAGAGTTTAGTCTTCATCTGTTTTAATTTTTAGAAATTTTAAAGTTGTATGTTGTATGCCTAATTCAATTTTCTCCCAGTATGTATGCACTTTCGCAAAAGATCGGTTAAAATTATAGCCGTCCTGTCAGGCGGTTGTGATCAATTTCTGCAGTTCTGTTAATAAGGCAACATGAAAATGGAATTCAGCCTGAACTTCTCCGTATTGGTGATGCTTGTACAGTCTAGCTATAATTCATCTGGGGTTTTAGATGGTTAGATTCATCCATTTCCTTAATGGAGCAGTCGATTGGTGAATATGATACTTTGCAGATACGATTCAAATACCTCCAATTTTATGATCTGAATCACAGGTATATAATTAAAAAAGTATAAAGAGAGCATTGCAGGATTACCTATTGAATCGTTAGACTATTACTGCTAGCTAGCATAGGTAGTGTGCATTTAAATCTGTAGGATTTAGAAACCATCTTGGCTGTTTCTTTTTCAAGTAGTTTTAAGTTTTGTTATTTTTTGCTATTTGGTGTTTTTAGTATGACCCAGTGCGTATTAATCAGATTTACCAGCAGGCCAGGTGGGCTGTTTTTGCAGAAGATTTGGACTACACGGATGAAGAGATATTCATGTTTGCGGCTTTACAGGTTTGCATTTTTGTCATCAGCGGCAAAAGCTGTTTGAAAGCAGTGGTTCATCTCTTTTCTTTTTTTTTGGAATAAGTTTTTGGGATTATTAAAGTGAGGTAAAATTAATGGAAAATCAGTGTAGTTTATTATCGGTAGTTGAATATTTTGGAGTATTTTTGCTGAAACGTTTTCTCACTTTTCAGTTGCAAGTTGATCGTCAAAGTGAAAATCCGAAGGACATTTTTGAGGAGGAGCCGCAGGACGTGGAGCATGCGCTGGATGAATTGGAATCTACTTTGGAAGGAGTTAACCTCGGTTCACTTCCTCCAGATATCACCTCCATACCAGAGCTGGCCGACTATCTCAGATACATGAAGTAAGTGATTTCGGCTAATTACTTTGGTATTTACAATCATCTCTACCAGGTTCGGTCCGGATCAGTGTGTATGTCTTTGAAAAGTGCTTAATGAGAATGAATCCGCTGCATGAGCTATGCTCATTTTCATCGTTACATTTCTTTCATCAATAATTTCACTAATAAATCGTGTCTGTATTTTTTTAGACCAAAGAAGATGGGCTTCAAAAATTGAAAAAGAGCCTATTTTACATTCAAGGACCTGTAGTCCTTTCACAGCAATTTAGCAGAGAACAATTCAGGCACGGCTTTTTGGTCGAATTTTGTGAAAGGTATAAGGCCTACTTTTTTCGTTTACTTTTCTGTGAAATGTATTGACGTTGACGTTCCTGCCGCATAATCTGAGAAGAACATGCTCTGCTAATAACTGCTTTAAAAGCTGTTTCATGTTACCTACGTTTAGCAGTAATAGTGGTACACGATGCATTCAGAAACTTTTTTCCTTTTTCACGATTTGGTAATTGCTTTCAGGTTGGCTAAGTGAGCCACGACATTAATTTGAGGAAGCGAAAGTTTGTCACTAAGCTGCTGATTCCATCAGCTGAAGGCATGAGCGACTTCTGGATTCGTTGCGATAACGTAAGCGTTTCCGAAATTTTTAATTAGCATTGCATTTTGTGATTAGAGTTTGTTTTAGAATTTTTGTTTCAGCCATATTTTTTGTCAATTCTTCAGAATTATTATTAAAATTAACAATAGCTTTCTCTTCTTTTGCACTTACTAGAACAGCCCACTTTTCTTATTTGATTCAGCTACGGCCAATATGTTACTTACTGCCATTGTCATAGGAAGCCCAGTATTCGAAGTGGATGGCGGGATGCCGTCTGGCGTCTCGCGGTCGGAGTATGGCAGACGCTACCTACGCCCCGGAGGTCACGTCTGTTCAGCGACTGCTGGAAATGCAACACCCGGCGCCTGGTCAAACCAGCGAACAAGTTGACTTCGATCCGGAAGAATACTTACCACAGCGCTATTGCTACAGGATACAATCCAGGTCTCAGGTAATGCGGAGACAGACTAATGATAGATGCGTTAAATGTTTGGGTTCAAGGTTTTCTTGAAGTTAGAGTTCACCACCTACAAGCCGAAAAGGGGTTGTCACGGGACTTTTCTGTTCTGTTGTCACGAGACTTTTCTTTTGCGAAAGCTTTTACGTACATCTATTCGGTAACTGCTGGAAGTGCAACACCCGGCGCCTAGTCAAACCACTGTTATGCGAAGCGTTGAATTTTCAATAGCGGTAAGAAGTGCTAGTGACAACCATCTTTAGCTGACGAAGTGTAAATTTGACGAGATTGTGGCTATTTATAGTTTATAACGGGAATTTAGTTATGTGTGGACATGAACTTTGTAAGAAAATTTTCCATTTGTTATTAAACTTTTATTTATGATACTATAGGTTAAACAGCGAATCCTGGAAGCTCATGCAAATGTTCGAAATCTGTCCTTGGTTGAAGCCAAACTGCACTATGTCAGAGGCTGGCAGGCACTTCCTGAGTACTGCATTCACTATTTGAAGTCTGTTCCAGGGTGCAGGCGCAGTAGTATAGTAATGCTGTTTAAAGCGTTAGCATCATTCAGTTCCTTTTCTTGTTCGTACCAAAACAATAGCACAAAGTTGGTGTAAAAGTAACGGATGTAGCCTTTAATCGTATCTCTTGTTGGCATAAAATTTTCACTTGAACTAACTACACCATTTATAACATAAATAAATGTGGCAATAGGTTATGAAAAATGTGTTAACCTGAAATTACCAAATTCATAACACTGCTGATACCAAGAGTACATAATAACTAAGAGTGTGACAAGCGTCACACTCTTAGTTATTAGACTGCGAACATCATCTGCACAATAATGACCTACCCCCACAACTGAGTTGAACACATGCATTTGAAGCCAAAAACATTCTATCAGCAGCTGGCCACTTTTGAGCTTCAACATGCAAACTCACTGCTTTAGTACAATTGTGTACCTGGTACTCAGTTGTGGGGGGGGGTCTCACCGTACTCAGTTGTGGGGGGGGGGGTAGGCCGGTTATTGTGCAGATGATGTCTGCAGCCTAAGGGGAAGGAGTGTGACGCTTGTCACACTCTTAGTTGTCATGTACTTCTTGCTGATCACTGATTGTAGTTGTGAAAACTGCTTACCTTTCCCTACTAAATAATTGATGATTTTTTGTTTTAAATGGCCAGTCCTGACCCATCAGTCGGCATGGGGGAGGGGCTGCTTGGAATCATCCACATACCCGTAATTATGCGTCCGAATCTGGATAATGGAAATGCCATAAAGACACAGCGTATGTCCTCCATAAAGCGTTGCTCTATTAACTGGGAAATTAAGTCTGTCATAATTCGAGTTGGAAGACGAAGGGCTGGGTTTAGATATGATCTCGGCTGATTACCCGGTGACAAATAATGATAATATTTTTGCATTTATACTCTGTACTTTTTGAGCATAAAGGTGGCGGGTCTTGGAGGTAATTTTGTTCTGAAAATTTCTATTTTTTGTATGTTCATGTGAAGAAATTGCCGAGTTTTTAATTTTGAGTTGGATTTTATAGTTGAGAGTGGAATTTTTGCCTCAAAGGTTACGTGTGCGTTTATAGGAAACCGAAACATTTTCTCGAAGATTTACCTGAATTTTGGTAAAAATAGGATGCAAAATTGCTTTTTATAAAAACTTGTGCTTAAAACTTGTTTATTCATTCCATGAACAGTATTTCTGTGAAATACATTTTACACAGTATATACCTGTCACAGGCACTTCTTTTGTTTTTTTGAATTTGTTTAGGTACCACATGAATTTATTGGCGGCTACATTTTCTTGTCGCTGAGATCCGAGGACCGTAATGAGGTTCTCAATGCCAACATGTTTCATAAGCTGACTGGCGGACAGACTATGCTGTCTGCTGCTTCCTCTTGATCTGTCTACTTTTCAACTACTTTCTGGACTAACGCTTTTAAACTTTACCTATGACAGTTAGTTTTGCAGATGTGTGGTCAGAGACTGTAATGCCGCGTCCTGTCATAATGTCCTTGATGTAAACATTTTTATTGTGTTCACCAAAATCAGATAAGTACTGGTACGGTTGATTCGTGTTGACAGTTTGACATCTCAACCTCTGACTATGCTCTGCTCTGTTGTTGTACATACTTCGAAATGTAGTACGTATTATGTTTATTACCATGTTTATTATTATGCTTCATTATGTTTATTATTAGTACGAAACCAATTTGGGGGTGAAGAATAAATAACCGTTGGTTACCTAGCCCATAGCCATGGTTTTAAGCTTTTATCATCTCAGCGTGTTCAACGCAGTTCATCGCTAAACAGTTCACAGTTAAAAACATTTTTTGGAACTCGCTTAAATAAGCTGGTTTTGGGTTGTTGGCGGATATTGTAAATAAATTATGTTTAGTAATTCATCGTTAGTTAACTATATCTTTCGCTTCTTATTTGTTTGCGCCAAAAATTGGGGCGGAAGGATTTGACCTTCCCCAGAGCAGTGGAAAAACCCAAAATGTTGGGAGTTGAAGAAGGGTAAAAGTTGCATTTTTTCATAATAAATGTCATTGGTCATTGAAGATGAAAAATCACTACTATAGACAAACAAAAGACACCTAGCGATTTGTATCTCAAATTTCTGATGAAGTCGAGAACATTTTTTCTACAAATATATATAGCAATTTCGGGGGGGGGGGGTTGTAGGTGGGTAGAATGGTTCCAAATGTAGTCGTAAGCCCTATCAGAGGCCATAGCGTCCCTATTCCGTCACTTTCCCCACCAAATAGAACCTCAGTTGCTTTTGTTGCAATATTCTTGGTTAATGCTGACAGACAGACAATCCAGTCTATGTAAGCTTTTGGGTATATATATAACACAGCTTTATTGTGTATAATCTTGTCTTTACACAGTTTTACTTAATTTTTAAGATTTTATTTGGTTTTAGTATTGTTTTGTACTTATATAGTTTTATATTTTTACTGTTGCTCAAATGATGCCATAATTCTTGTCGATTCTAAGTTAATACTGCAAAGGATACTCTTATGTACTGCTTTTGCTTGGATTTTCGTTTATTTAGTCTTGTTGTGTTATTTTAATAGGTTGTCAATGTTGGAATGAGGTTTTTTATTTAGATGGAGTAGTTCCTTTGAAAAATAGCAGTGCTCAGTTTATATGGAATTTTATTATGTACTAATTGGTTTAAAGTTTCACATGCACATTTACAACTCGGTGAGGGCTGGGCTTTGTAAACTGTTTGTATGTCGTGCGCTATGTTTAATTTTTTAGTATTATATATTATCATGAGTACATGAAGATAACAGTGTGTCAAGCGTATATCCTGTGCGGCGCTAATGCTTAGACGTCATTGCAAACTTGTATACGGTAAAAACAAGTTTGCCCACTACGCCGGAATTATAGTCATCTGGCGAGATGACAGTGTTGGCTTTCTCACACGGCATTTTACACCCTAGTCCTGCGACAGGACTTGACTATCTTCAAGGAAAATTTTTTAACTTTACCGGAGTCCATGATATTCTCCTATGTTTGAGAAGACTAAGTCTCTTCTTAGCATTGCGTAACGGTGCTCCGACCCGAATACGGGGGTTGCTGAAACCGGTCCCCGTCTGACAGATGTTTCTAGCTTCAATTCGTAAGCATGGAGCGAGTGGGCATTCTTAAACGTTTTGGATTGATTTTGGAAGGGTTCGTTTAGACACACGTTCGCCGAGGAGATTCCAGAATTTAGCATGCAGAACATGTGCCTCGAGCTGATAACGCTTTCACACACACTTAGCTGGCATTTTTTAGGGTTTTGAAAGGGGGAAGGGGGGAGCAAAAGGTAAAATATACCGAACTTTTTAGCGAAAAAATAAGCATTTTTAAGGTAAAAACGCAAAAAATCGCTGTTTTTAAGCTTAAAATGAGTATTTAAGTCCACAAATAAGCTAAAAATTGAGAAAATTTTTGAAAATTTGACCTCAAAAAACTAATTTTTGACACTTTTGGGTGACCCCAAAAAGTGGGTGGGGCTTGCTAAAAACGCGGAGGGGGAAAGTGGGGGCTCCGAAAAGTGGGGGGGGCCCCCCACTAAAAAATGCCAGCTTATCTGTCGTGTACCAGTGGTTGTACGTATTTATATACATATTTACATAGTTGTGTGTATAGTTGTTTTCATAAACTGTTCCTCTTGGTAATCTGCCCTTAGTGGCTTTTTGTGAGCGATTGTGCCTTACTGCAATGTAATTTTAGCCTATAGGTACATTTTAGTATTGCATAATAACATTTATGTACAGTTTTTAACAATCTCTGCTTTATTTTGCGCTTAATATTTATAATTAGTCAAGTGATGTAGAAATATCTTGTTTAGCCTATGAAAAGCTTGTCAGTTTAACAGATTGATGAATATGAAAAAATGTCGGAGTGGGTGTAGCCTGCTACAGGGGCGTATCCGGGATTTTGAAAAGGAGGGGGTACGGACTCAATTTTTTTCAAAAATGGCCAAATCTGTTCCAGAAATATGTAATTTAAAAATTTTCTGGAAACGCAAACGGTCCCGGTCCCCTGGACCGCCCCTGGATACGCCCCTGGCCTGCTATGACTTTATAAATATACTAAAGATTTGCTTTTTATTATAGCTGCCTGCTATTTTTGTCTGTAGACTTAGACTTGCGCTTTAGCTGTTAAGGTGCATTCATAGTCGCGAACCAATGAGACGCTCGTCGTCGCCTCAGATTGTAACATGCTGTTTATCCGTTTAAAATCAGTTGTAACGATTCATTCTCAGGAACGCATGCAGACGCTTACATCTGCCTGTGACAGAAACTATGAGTGCACCTTTAGTGTTTTCAGTTTTTGTTTTACCAGTCGGACGCTTTGCCATTTTCTCTATTTTTGTTTGTATGGTTGTTTTTGTAAATTTTAAACAGTGGTTTGTGTGTTTCTTCTAGCTTCTTTTGTTGTAATGTTATTTTGCTTTTTCTGTCGTACAGTTCTCCTCCTCCCACTCCTTATTCCAAATTTGGCTTTTCGTGGTGTTATCAGTAGTGTTTGAGGCCGGCCGGGGTTTCACCGACCGGCTGCCGGCCGGCCCGGCCGAGCCCATCGGCCGGTCGGCCGGTAGCCGGCCGGCTACCGGCCTCGGGCAGTTTGCAGTGCAGTTATTATAACTGCTAAGATATTTATTTTCGGATGTTATCTTAATAAAATAGCACAGCATAGCATAACAAATTAGCAAAACTAGATTTGGAGTCCATTTTAAGCTTAGTTGCTCTATTTTGTAAATTTCTGATTGGTTATTTGTATCCAAAGTCAGGTTAGGTTATTCTTCCCCCACAAGTAAAAGTTTAGTTGTAACAGTTTCAATGTGACAAACATTAAACGAACGTGAATAGTTGTGTTATCTTATTTTGCTTGTTTTCTGTGTCAGTGTGTTGTTCTTTTTAGGGTAGCTATATTTTTGTGGAGTACAGTTTGTTACAGTGTTTGCTTTCTGCTGAAGCTTTTACTTTCGGCTAAATACTGTGACTTTCTTTACCTTCCTTTTTACCTTTATGCAATATTTCGTGCAATTGAATTTATTGTTTTCTATCTATATCATTTCTTTATCTTCATTATTCTATTATATATGATGAATTAATATAAATAATATATTTTTGGTGCTTTGGGTTGGGAGTATTTTGTTCTAGTCAAACTCACTGGTGTTCAATTTGAAAAGTTTTACTTGTATTTGAGGAATCGTGTTTTTAAACTTCGCTGTTTGTGTTTACTGAATCCTTCATTGGCGGAATGAATCAGATCTTGCTAGTAAAAGACTTTTAAAAATATAGTTGGTTATGGATGATGACGTACGTTAGTTTAGTGATACAAGTATGCTATATTGCATTTTAAATAAGCTTAGGGATGCGGGATGCATGTATTAATGCTGATTTCATAGTTGTAGTCGAGAGTAGACACGCATCGAGGTACGTGTGGTGTGAGGCAATTAT
This sequence comes from Trissonchulus latispiculum, assembly GCA_030248195.1. Classification (NCBI taxonomy): domain Eukaryota; kingdom Metazoa; phylum Nematoda; class Enoplea; order Enoplida; family Ironidae; genus Trissonchulus; species Trissonchulus latispiculum. The sequence continues at coordinate 25,484 of JASAND010022459.1, read as the reverse complement.
ATTTACGTTTGTAAAGGCACGTCAGACTGTGTGACTATAAAAGCACCATAAGAGTGCTCTAAATTTCAACTGAGCTTCGTGTTTTGAAGACAAGGACGGCAGAAGTGTGGTATGATTGCGAAACAGACAATTTTACGATTTTTGAAGTTTTCGTCGACATGTCACTCCGAGCTTATTCAAATCCGAAATGCCGAGGCTTGTATCTGGTCGAAGTCCATTGAAAATGACAGTAGTTTAGGTCAGCACAAATGGGACCGGTTTGTACATGTGTATCTTTGGAGGAGATATAGGGTCATTAATCATACAGGTAAGGTCATTAATCATGGAGGCAGATGTTCTCAAGGTCATTGTTGGCCAATTTTCTTAGCTTGGATTTAAGCTTGTTTGTAACAATGTACTAAATTTTTAACACAGTATTATTGGACTATATTGTCTACGTATGTAACTTTACCTATGTACTTATCTAGTTTGTTTACCTGCCTAATTAGTGTTTATTAATTAACGGCCTAATTAAGTAATATGAAGTAACATTTTCAAACTTTTCAAACTTATTTACCTGACTGTTTGCCAATAGATTCTTACCTATTTACCTCAACATTGTATAAATAAAAAATATTGCAAAATTTTCTTCCCTTATCAGCTAAAATTTTCCATTTCTTGTCTCCTGAATTTCTTCATCTGGACCTTTGTACTAACCTTGAAACGGAAGACATGTAACAAACACTTAGAAGACAAGATTGCTAGTTACGTACTTCAGAATATACTGATGTTAGATGCCGGCTAGTGCTAGCATATCTTTAGCATACTGAGGACTCGAAGCTGTCACAAGCCTTTCTCTCTATTAGCTGCCTTCAAGTGTTAACATATCTTTAGCATACTGAGGACTCAAACCTGTCAAAAGTCTTTCTCCCTACTAGCTGCCTTCTAGTGTTAGCATATCTTTAGCATACTGAGGACTCAAACCTGTCAAAAATTTTTCTCTCCCTGCTAGCTGCCTTCTAGTGGTAGCATATCTTTAGCATACTGAGGACTCAAACCTGTCACTATTTTTCTCTCCCTGCTAGCTGCCTTCTAGTGTTAACATATCTTTAGCATACTGAGGACTCAAACCTGTCAAAAGCCTTTCTCTCCCTGCTTGCTTAAAATTTTCTTCCCCTATTAGCTGCCTTCTAGTGTTAGCATACCTTTAGCATACTGAGGACTCAAACCTGTCTCCCAAAGCTTACCAATTCGCCTTATCTATCTTGATTGCACCTGCCACCTAATGAAATTAAAGAAGTAAACAAGGAAAGGGGTAGAAACGTTGATTGAAAACGAAAAATATTGTGACAGTCATTGCATAAGATTGGTAATACTTATCACACTAATCTTGGTGTCAACGTAAAGAGCAGTGTTGACTAACTTCGGTCAACTAATTATTATATTAACTAATTATTATAATAATTTATAAAGTTAACTGTGCTGAAAATGGGTAATTAAATTTTATGTCTCCAATACGCAAGATTGTTGACAATATTGGGTTAATATGGTGCCTGTGTAATAAGTAATAATGAACTAACTTCGGTCACCTGTTATAATATAGGTTAACTATTAGTTAATATAATTAAAGGTGACTATAAAATTTTGTGTAATAATATGACAACAATACGTAAACTGGGAATAGGCTGAAAGTTAAAAGAAAAAGAGTATACAACATTTTTCAATAATTAACTCCTAACTATAACTGAACAAGAATACAAAATGATATATTTACAGCCTATTTTATAAACCTACACAAAATCTGCAAGTTTAGACAAATTGCAAGTTTGGCAGGTTTATTAACCTTACCGACATTTGAATCACCAATTTTCTTACATCATCACCAACAATGAATTCCGTAACTTTTAATTTAACATTTTTAAGGTTGTATTTTTAATGATTTATTTTATAATTGTATTTTTTCAGTTATTCACATTTTAACTAATATATTTTACCATAGTATTTTTTAACGATTGTATTTTTAGTCATTGTCACATTTTTAGCAGTTGTACAGTTTAAACATTACGATTTTAAACATTTCAGTTTTAGATTTTCTAAGCATTATTTGTTGCTTTTCAGTTCACCATGTGTGGAAAAGATCATAGACAATTTGGTTATTCTTTGTGATGAAATGGATCCAGCGCCCGTGGCAGACTACATGGTTGAACATCGGCGCATAACCCCGGATTATCGAGATATAATCAAGTCCGAAACAAGATATGATGGAGTGTTTGATCTCCTACTGCGACTAAAGAGGAGCAAAGATATCGTGCCCCTGCTCCACGAGGCCTTGGTTCAATCAAAGTAGTACAACCTAGCCAAACTATTCGAAGGAGGAACAAATCAGAAAGGAGTCACTTGGAAGATTTACACAAAGAGCAAATATTTGCTAAGAGAAAGCCAGGACACCTTCCCTACAGTACAAGCAGCGAGACTGGACGCAGCGATGGCCCTTGGACCCTTGGGATGCGACAACCGTGCCGTCGTATTCATCGAGTGGATTGGAAATTCTATGGTGAAACAGTGGAATGTGCCGGAATGGTTCGTATCTCCGTGGAATCATCAGGACTGCAAAGAACACTAACAACTATGAACATAGCTAATGTACAGTAAACCATTGACTATTATTACTATTATTGACTATTACATGGCATTACTAATGTACAGTAAACCATTGACTATTATATTATATTATTATGTAATTATTATTGAATAACAGTGTAGTATTGCGTAATCACTGCAAACCATTGACTATTATTATTATTATTATTATATGGTATTAGATAACACTACTGTCCAGTAAACCATTGCATAACACTGTAGTATTGCATACCACTGTAAAATGTTGCATACAGTAAACGAAATATTACGGATAACATTAGTTGCACTGTGGTAGGTAGGCAGTTAGCCATGGAAAAACGGATTTTTAAGCATTTCTGTTTCTAGCCTGTCTAGCATATTGTAGATAGGTTGAATACTTCTGCGATATCTTTTGTACTCACGTAGGTCCCTCATCTTATCCCTGACCGCATCAATTTCGTAGATATGAGGTCTTGGTGGTAATCCGCATTCACGTCTGATGAGATGTTTGTCGCCGTGACATAACGTACCGTAGGCTTTACGAGACACCTCCTCAATGGCGTACGTGGGTCAGGACATTGTGAGTTGTCCAAGACTTACTGCCTATAGTCATGACTGCAACATAATGACCGGTAGTCTCAATGCGAATAGGCGGACTTTGGCGCGGGCCTTTTGTAACAGTTCGTTCAACAGGCTTCGCGCGCATATGCACTAATGAACTTTAAACTTATCACCTTCTTATTAACTAAAGACCCCCCCTTAATATTCCAGTGTGAAGATGAATGCAGTAACGGAATCTTAACGTGAGAACCATTAAATAGCGTAAAAATTGATGTGAACAAAATTGTAACAATAAAAATTTTAGTAAGTTTGTAGGAACCTTTTGTGATACCCTACTACCATGCTATTTATAGACCCATGTGGAATAAGGATAGTAACAATGATTGTTAATGTTGTTCTCAGTGGACGCTTTGACAAGACACTTCACTTAACGAACATTCCTAACATTAGACTCTATCGTGGATTTATTGGCGGTAGTCTGAAACACGAAGAGGCGACTTTCCAATTATTCACCAGTGGTAGTTTTGTTTGCCTCGGATGTAAATCAATCGAACGAGCTAATCAGTGTATTCGTCAACTTGCAGGCGCTCTTAATGTCGGTATTCTTCGCGAAGGCGAAGTGGTGAACCTGGTGGGATCCTTCTCAGTTGGCAGGTATATAGACCTAAGGAATTTATATGAAGGTATCAGACATACCCATCAAGTTTGCTATGAACCGGAGCTATTTAATGGTCTCACGTGTAAGATTGCCGGGGTTACTGCACTCATCTTCCACACTGGCAAGGTCATATTAACTGGTGCTCGGAGTGAGTCTGCCCTATCAGATGCAAGGTCTTTAGTTAATAAGAAGGTGATAAGGTTTAAAGTTCATTAGTGCATCATGTCTGCGCGAAGCCTGTTGAACGAACTGTTACAAAAGGCCCTGCGCCAAAGTCCGCCTATTCGCATTGAGATTACCGGTCATTATGTTGCAGTCATGACTATAGGCAGTAAGTCTTGGACAAGCTCACAATGTCCTGACCCACGTACTGCCATTGAGGAGGTGTCTCGTAAAGCCTACGGTACGTTATGTCACGGCGACGAACATCTCATCAGACGTGAATGCGGATTACCACCAAGACCTCATATCTACGAAATTGATGCAGTCAGGGATAAGATGAGGGACCTACGTGAATACAAAAGATATCGCAGAAGTATTCAACCTATCTACAATATGCTAGACAGGCTAGAAACAGAAATGCTTAAAAATCCGTTTTTTCATGGCTAACTGCCTACCTACCACAGTGCAACTAATGTTATCCGTAACATTTCGTTTACTGTATGCAACATTTTACAGTGGTATGCAATACTACAGTGTTATGCAATGGTTTACTGGACAGTAGTGTTATCTAATACCATATAATAATAATAATAATAATAGTCAATGGTTTGCAGTGATTATGCAATACTACACTGTTATTCAATAATAATGGCTTACAGTAATATGCAATAATGATAATAGTCAATGGTTTACTGTACATTAGTAATGCCATGTAATTGTCAATAATAGTAATAATAGTCAATGGTTTACTGTACATTAGCATGTAATAGTTGTTAGTGTTCTTTGCAGTCCTGATGATTCCATGGGGATACGAACCATTCCGGCACATTCCATTGTTTCACCATAGAATTTCCAATCCATTCGATGAATACGACGGCACGGTTGTCGCATCCCAAGGGTCCAAGGGCCATCGCTGCGTCCAGTCTCGCTGCTTGTACTGTAGGGAAGGTGTCCTGGCTTTCTCTAAGCAAATATTTGCTCTTTGTGTAAATCTTCCAAGTGACTCCTTTCTCCTTGGTTCCTCCTTCGAATAGTTTGGCCAGGTTGTACTGCTTTGATTGAACCAAGGCCTCGTGGAGTAGGGGCACGATATCTTTGCTCCGCTTCAGTCGCAGTAGGAGATCAAACACTCCATCATATCTTGTTTCGGACTTGATTATATCTCGATAATCCGGGGTTATGCGCCGATGTTCAACCATGTAGTCTGCCACGGGCGCTGGATCCATTTCATCACAAAGAATAACCAAATTGTCTATGATCTTTTCCACAGATGGTGAACCTGAAAAGCAACAAATAATGCTTAGAAAATCTAACAACTGAAATGTTTAAAATCGTAATGTTTAAACTGTACAACTGCTAAAAATGTGACAATGACTAAAAATACAATCGTTAAAAAATACTATGGCTAAAATATATTAGTTAAAATGTGAATAACTGAAAAAATACAACTACTAAAATACAATCATTAAAAATACAACCTTAAAAATGTTACAATTAAAAGCTTACCGGTTTCAACGGAATTCATTGTTGCTGATGATGTAAAGTATGGTGATTCAAATGTCAGTAAGGTTAATAAACCTGCCAAACTTGCAATTTATGTCTAAACTTTGCAGCATTCTTGTGCTAGGTTTCATAAAATAGGCTGTACACTGTACACATATATCAATTTTGTATTGCCTTGTTCAGTTCATAGTTAGGAGTTAATTATTGAACAAATGTTGTATACTCTTTTTCTTTTAACTTTCAGCCTATTCCCAGTTTCACGTAATTGTTGTCATATTCATTACACACAAATTTTCATAGTCACCTTTAATTATCATTAACTAATTAGTTAACCTATAATTATCAACAGGTGACCGAAGTTAGTTCATTATTACTTTATTACACAGGCACCATAATTAACCCAATATGTGTCAACAATCTTGCGTAATTGGAGACATAAAATTATAATTACCCATTTTCAGCCACAGTTAACTTTAATAAATTATTACTAACTAATTAGTTAACTACTAATCAAAATTAGTTGACCGAAGTTAGCTCAACACATGCTCTTTACGTTGACACCAAGATTAGTGTGATAAGTATTACCAATCTTATGCAATGACTGTCACAATATTTTTCGTTTTCAATCAACGTTTCTACCCCTTTCCTTGTTTACTTCTTTAATTTCATTAGGTGGCAGGTGCAATCAAGATAGATAAGGCGAATTGGTAAGCTTTGGGAGACAGGTTTGAGTCCTCAGTATGCTAAAGGTATGCTAACACTAGAAGGCAGCTAATAGGGGAAATTTTAAGCAAGCAGGGAGAGAAAGGCTTTTGACAGGTTTGAGTCCTCAGTATGCTAAAGATATGCTAACACTAGAAGGCAGCTAGCAGGGAGAGAAAAATAGTGACAGGTTTGAGTCCTCAGTATGCTAAAGATATGCTACCACTAGAAGGCAGCTAGCAGGGAGAGAAAAATTTTTGACAGGTTTGAGTCCTCAGTATGCTAAAGATATGCTAACACTAGAAGGCAGCTAGTAGGGAGAAAGACTTTTGACAGGTTTGAGTCCTCAGTATGCTAAAGATATGTTAACACTTGAAGGCAGCTAATAGAGAGAAAGGCTTGTGACAGCTTCGAGTCCTCAGTATGCTAAAGATATGCTAGCACTAGCCGGCATCTAACATCAGTATATTCTGAAGTACGTAACTAACAATCTTGTCTTCTTTAAGTGTTTGTTACATGTCTTCCGTTTCAAGGTTAGTACAAAGGTCCAGATGAAGAAATTCAGGAGACAAGAAATGGAAAATTTTAGCTGATAAGGGAAGAAAATTTTGCAATATTTTTTATTTATACAATGTTGAGGTAAATAGGTAAGAATCTATTGGCAAACAGTCAGGTAAATAAGTTTGAAAAGTTTGAAAATGTTACTTCATATTACTTAATTAGGCCGTTAATTAATAAACACTAATTAGGCAGGTAAACAAACTAGATAAGTACATAGGTAAAGTTACATACGTAGACAATATAGTCCAATAATACTGTGTTAAAAATTTAGTACATTGTTACAAACAAGCTTAAATCCAAGCTAAGAAAATTGGCCAACAATGACCTTGAGAACATCTGCCTCCATGATTAATGACCTTACCTGTATGATTAATGACCCTATATCTCCTCCAAAGATACACATGTACAAACCGGTCCCATTTGTGCTGACCTAAACTACTGTCATTTTCAATGGACTTCGACCAGATACAAGCCTCGGCATTTCGGATTTGAATAAGCTCGGAGTGACATGTCGACGAAAACTTCAAAAATCGTAAAATTGTCTGTTTCGCAATCATACCACACTTCTGCCGTCCTTGTCTTCAAAACACGAAGCTCAGTTGAAATTTAGAGCACTCTTATGGTGCTTTTATAGTCACACAGTCTGACGTGCCTTTACAAACGTAAATATAATTGCCTCACACCACACGTACCTCGATGCGTGTCTACTCTCGACTACAACTATGAAATCAGCATTAATACATGCATCCCGCATCCCTAAGCTTATTTAAAATGCAATATAGCATACTTGTATCACTAAACTAACGTACGTCATCATCCATAACCAACTATATTTTTAAAAGTCTTTTACTAGCAAGATCTGATTCATTCCGCCAATGAAGGATTCAGTAAACACAAACAGCGAAGTTTAAAAACACGATTCCTCAAATACAAGTAAAACTTTTCAAATTGAACACCAGTGAGTTTGACTAGAACAAAATACTCCCAACCCAAAGCACCAAAAATATATTATTTATATTAATTCATCATATATAATAGAATAATGAAGATAAAGAAATGATATAGATAGAAAACAATAAATTCAATTGCACGAAATATTGCATAAAGGTAAAAAGGAAGGTAAAGAAAGTCACAGTATTTAGCCGAAAGTAAAAGCTTCAGCAGAAAGCAAACACTGTAACAAACTGTACTCCACAAAAATATAGCTACCCTAAAAAGAACAACACACTGACACAGAAAACAAGCAAAATAAGATAACACAACTATTCACGTTCGTTTAATGTTTGTCACATTGAAACTGTTACAACTAAACTTTTACTTGTGGGGGAAGAATAACCTAACCTGACTTTGGATACAAATAACCAATCAGAAATTTACAAAATAGAGCAACTAAGCTTAAAATGGACTCCAAATCTAGTTTTGCTAATTTGTTATGCTATGCTGTGCTATTTTATTAAGATAACATCCGAAAATAAATATCTTAGCAGTTATAATAACTGCACTGCAAACTGCCCGAGGCCGGTAGCCGGCCGGCTACCGGCCGACCGGCCGATGGGCTCGGCCGGGCCGGCCGGCAGCCGGTCGGTGAAACCCCGGCCGGCCTCAAACACTACTGATAACACCACGAAAAGCCAAATTTGGAATAAGGAGTGGGAGGAGGAGAACTGTACGACAGAAAAAGCAAAATAACATTACAACAAAAGAAGCTAGAAGAAACACACAAACCACTGTTTAAAATTTACAAAAACAACCATACAAACAAAAATAGAGAAAATGGCAAAGCGTCCGACTGGTAAAACAAAAACTGAAAACACTAAAGGTGCACTCATAGTTTCTGTCACAGGCAGATGTAAGCGTCTGCATGCGTTCCTGAGAATGAATCGTTACAACTGATTTTAAACGGATAAACAGCATGTTACAATCTGAGGCGACGACGAGCGTCTCATTGGTTCGCGACTATGAATGCACCTTAACAGCTAAAGCGCAAGTCTAAGTCTACAGACAAAAATAGCAGGCAGCTATAATAAAAAGCAAATCTTTAGTATATTTATAAAGTCATAGCAGGCCAGGGGCGTATCCAGGGGCGGTCCAGGGGACCGGGACCGTTTGCGTTTCAGAAAATTTTTAAATTACATATTTCTGGAACAGATTTGGCCATTTTTTGAAAAAAATTGAGTCCGTACCCCCTCCTTTTCAAAATCCCGGATACGCCCCTGTAGCAGGCTACACCCACTCCGACATTTTTTCATATTCATCAATCTGTTAAACTGACAAGCTTTTCATAGGCTAAACAAGATATTTCTACATCACTTGACTAATTATAAATATTAAGCGCAAAATAAAGCAGAGATTGTTAAAAACTGTACATAAATGTTATTATGCAATACTAAAATGTACGTATAGGCTAAAATTACATTGCAGTAAGGCACAATCGCTCACAAAAAGCCACTAAGGGCAGATTACCAAGAGGAACAGTTTATGAAAACAACTATACACACAACTATGTAAATATGTATATAAATACGTACAACCACTGGTACACGACAGATAAGCTGGCATTTTTTAGTGGGGGGCCCCCCCCACTTTTCGGAGCCCCCCACTTTCCCCTCCCCGTTTTTAGCAAGCCCCCACCCACTTTTTGGGGGTCACCCAAAAGTGTCAAAAATTAGGTTTTTGAGGTCAAATTTTCAAAAATTTTCTCAATTTTTAGCTTATTTGTGGACTTAAATACTCATTTTAAGCTTAAAAACAGCGATTTTTTGCGTTTTTACCTTAAAAATGCTTATTTTTCGCTAAAAAGTTCGGTATATTTTACCTTTGGCTCGCCCCCCCTTCCCCCTTTCAAAACCCTAAAAAATGCCAGCTAAGTGTGTGAAAGCGTTATCAGCTCGAGGCACATGTTCTGCATGCTAAATTCTGAATCCCTCGGCGAACGTGTGTCTAAACGAACCCTTCCATAAATCAATCCAAAACGTTTAAGAATGCCCACTCGCTCCATGCTTACGAATTGAAGCTAGAAACATCTGTCAGACGGGGACCGGTTTTAGCAACCCCCGTATTCGGGTCGGAGCACCGTTACGCAATGCTAAGAAGAGACTTAGTCTTCTCAAACATAGGAGAATATCATGGACTCCGGTAAAGGTAAAAATTTTCCTTGAAGATAGCTAAGTCCTGTCGCAGGACTAGGGGTGTAAAATGCCGTAGAGTCAAGACTGTCATCTCGCCAGATGACTATAATTCCGCGTAGTGGGCAAACTGGTTTTACCAGATACAAGTTTGCAAGGACGTCTAAGCATTAGCGCCGCACAGGATATACGCTTGACACACTGTTATCTTCATGTACTCATGATAATATATAATACTAAAAAATTAAACATAGCGCACGACATACAAACAGTTTACAAAGCCCAGCCCTCACCGAGTTGTAAATGTGCATGTGAAACTTTAAACCAATTAGGACATAATAAAATTCCATATAAACTGAGCACTGCTATTTTTCAAAGGAACTACTCCATCTAAATAAAAAACCTCATCCCAACATTGACAACCTATTAAAATAACACAACAAGACTAAATAAATAAAAATCCAAGCAAAAGCAGTACATAAGAGTATCCTTTGCAGTATTAACTTAGAATCGACAAGAATTATGGCATCATTTGTGCACAGTAAAAATATAAAACTATATAAGCATAAAATAATACTAAAACCAAATAAAATCTTAAAAATTAAGTAAAACTGTGTAAAGACAAGATTATACACAATAAAGCTGTATTACATATATACCCAAAAGCTTACATAGACTGGATTGTCTGTCTGTCAGCATTAACCAAGAATATTGCAACAAAAGCAACTGGGTTTATTTTGTGGGGAAAGTGACGGAATAGGGACGCTATGGCCTTCGATAGGGCTTACGACTACATTTGGAACCATTCTACCCACCTACAACCCCCCCCCCCCCCGAAATTGCTATATATATTTGTAGAAAAAACGTTCTCGACTTCACTAGAAATTTGAGATACAAAATCGCTAGTGTCTTTGTTTGTCTATATAAGTGATTTTTCATCTTCAATGACCAATGACATTTATTATGAAAAAATGCGCAACTTTTACCCTTCTTCAACCCCCAACATTTTGGGTTTTTCCACTGCTCGGGGGGAAGGTCAAATCCTTCCGCCCCAATTTTTTGGCGCAAAACAAATAAGAAGCAAAATATAGTTAATCATGATGAATTACTAAACATAATTTATTTACAATATCCGCCAACAACCCAAAACCAGCTATTTTGGCGAGTTCCAAAAATGTTTTTAACTGTGAACTGTTTAGCGATGAACTGCGTTGAACACGCCGAGATGATAAAAGCTTAAAACCATGGCTATGCGCTAGGTAACCAACGGTTATTTATTCTTCACCCCTAAATTGGTTTCGTACTAATAATAAACATAATGAAGCATAATAATAAACATGGTAATAAACATAATACGTACTACATTTCGAAGTATGTACAACAACAGAGCAGAGCATAGTCAGAGGTTGAGAAGCCAAACTGTCAACACGAATCAACAAAAACAGTACTTATCTGATTTTGGTGAACACAATAAAAATGTTTACATCAAGGACATTATGACAGGACGCGGCATTACAGTCTCTGACCACACATCTGCAAAACTAACTGTCATAGGTAAAGTTTAAAAGCATTAGTCCAGAAAGTAGTTGAAAATAGACAGTTCAAGAGGAAGCAGTAGACAGCATAGTCTGTCCGCCAGTCAGCTTATGAAACATGTTGGCATTGAGAACCTCATTACGGTCCTTTGATCTCAGCGACAAGAAAATGTAGCCGCCAATAAATTCATGTGGTACCTAAACAAATTCAAAAAACAAAAGAAGTGCCTGTGACAGGTATATACTGTGTAAAATGTATTTCACAGAAATACTGTTCATGGAATGAATAAACAAGTTTTAAGCACAAGTTTTTATAAAAAGCAATTTTGCATCCTATTTTTACCAAAATTCAGGTAAATCTTCGAGAAAATGTTTCGGTTTCCTATAAACGCACACGTAACCTTTGAGGTAAAATTCCACATCAACTATACAAAATCCAACTCAAAATTTAAACTCGTTAAATTTCTCCCACATGAACATAATGTAAAAATTGCAGAATGCCGAACAAAATTACCCCATGACCCGCCACCTTGATAAACAAAAAGTGCAGAGTATAAATGCAAAAATATTATCATTATTTGTCACCTTGCAATCAGCCGAGATACACTTAAACTCCAGCTCTTCGTCTTCCAACTGAATTAGGACAGACTTAATCTCCCAGTTGACATGCCAACGCTTTATGGAGGACATACGCCAGGTCTTTATGGCATTTCCATTATCCAGATTCATACGCATAATGCGATTATGTGAGATTCCAAGCAGCTCCTGAAAAATGACTGAGGGTCAGGACTGGCCATTTAAAATGTAAAAAATCATCAATTAGTGAGGGGAAAGGTAAGCAGTTTTCACAACTACAATCAGTATCAGCAAGAGTACATAATAACTAAGAGTGTGACAAGCGTCACACTCTTAGTTATTAGGCTGCAGACATCATCTGCACAATAACGGCCTACCCCCCCCCACAACTGAGTACCTGGTGACCCCCCCCCACAACTGAGTACCAGGTACACAATTGTGTACCAGCGCGAGTTTGCATGTTGAAGCTCAAAAGTGGCCAGCTGCTGATAGAATGTTTTTGGCTTCAACATGTGTTCAACTCAGTTGTGGGGGGGGGGGTAGGCCGTTATTGTGCAGATGATGTCTGCAGCCTAATAACTAAGAGTGTGACGCTTGTCACACTCTTAGTTATTATGTACTCTTGGTATCAGTGAGTAAGTTATGAATTTGGTAATTTCAGGTTAACACATTTTTCATAACCCATTACACATTTATTTTATGCAAAGATAAAGGTTGTAGTTGTGGTTCATGAAAATTTTATGCCAACAAGAGATACGATTAAGTACAAAGACTTGTTACTTTTAAGCACTATAACTTAAAACATTGTTTTGGTACGAACAAGAAAAGGAACTGAATGATGCTAACGCTTTAAACAGCACTACTTACACTGCGCCTGGCACCCTTGAACAGGACTTCAAAATAGTGAATGCAGTACTCAGGAAGTGCCTGCCAGCCTCTGACATAGTGCAGTTTGGCTTCAACCAAGGACAGATTTCGAACATTTGCATGAGCTTCCAGGATTCGCTGTTTAACCTATAGTATCATAAATAAAAGTTTATATTACAAATTGAAAATTTTTTTACAAAGTTCATGTCCACACATAACTAAATTCCCGTTATAAACTATAAATAGCCACAATCTCGTCAAATTTACACTTCGTCAGCTAAAGATGGTTGTCACTAGCACTTCTTACCGCTATTGAAACTTAAACCTGCTTCTAAGTAACAACAGTGGTTTGACTAGGCGCCGGGTGTTGCACTTCCAGCAGTTACTGAATAGATGTGCGTAAAAGCTTTCACAAAGAAAAGTCTCGTGACAACAGAACAGAAAAGTCTCGTGACAACTCCTTTCGGCTTGTAGGTGGTGAACTCTAACTTCAAGAAAACCTTGAACCAAAACATTTAACGCATCTATCATTAGTCTGTCTCCGCATTACCTGAGACCTGGATTGTATCCTGTGCCAATAGCGCTGTGGTAAGTATTCTTCCGGATTGAAGTCAACTGGTTCGCTGGTTTGACTAGGCGCCGGGTGTTGCATTTCCAGCAGTCGCTGAATAGACGTGACCTCCGGGGCGTAGGAAGCGTCTGCCATACTCCGACCGCGAGACGCCAGACGGCATCCCGCCATCCACTTCGAATATTGGGCTTCCTATAACAAGTAAGTAAGTAACACATTGGCCGTAGCTGAATCAAATAAGCGCAGTGGGCTGTTCTAGTAAGGCAAAAGAAGAGAAAGCTATTATTAATTCTTAATTACTAATTCTGAAGAATTGACAAAAAATATGGCTGAAACAAAAATTCTAAAACAAACTCTAATCACAAAATGCAATGCTAATTAAAAATTTCGGAAACGCTTACGTTATCGCAACGAATCCAGAAGTCGCTCATGCCTTCAGCTGATGGAATCAGCAGCTTAATGACAAACTTTCGCTCCTTCAAATTAATGTCGTGGCTCACTTCGCAACCTTAAAACAATTAACAAATCGTGAAAAAGGAAAAGTTTCTAAATGTATCGTGTACTACTATTACTGCTAAACGTAGGTAACATGAAACAGCTTTAAAGCAGTTAGAGCAGAGCAGGTTCTTCTCAGATTATGCGGCAGGAACGTCAACGTCAATACATTTCACAGTAAAGTAAAACGAAAAAAGAAGGCCACATACCTTTCACAAAAATTCGACCCAAAGCCGTGCCTGAATTGCTCTCTGCTAAATTGTTGTAGTAAGAGATTGACAGGTCCTTGAATGTAAAATAGGCTCTTTTCCAATTCTTGAAGCCCATCTTCTTTGGTCTAAATACAGACACGATTTATTGGTGAAAATATTGGTGAAAGAAATAAAACGATGAAAATGAGCATAGCTTATGCAGCGGATTCATTTTCAATAAGCATTTTTCAAAGACATACAATATTGATCTGGACCGAACCTGGTAGAGATGATTTAAATACCAAAGAAATTGCTGAAATCACTTACTTCATGTATCTGAGATAGTCGGCCAGTTCTGGTATGGAGGTGATATCAGGAGGAAGTGAACCGAGGTTAACTCCTTCCAAAGTAGATTCCAATTCATCCAGCGCATGCTCCACGTCCTGCGGCTCCTCCTCAAAAATGTCCTTCGGATTTTCACTTTGACGATCAACTTGCAACTGAAAAGTGAGAAAACGTTTCAGCAAAAATACTCCAAAATATTCATACTAACGATAATAAACTACACTGATTTTCCATTAATTTTACCTCACTTTAATAATCCCAAAAACTTATTCCAAAAAAAGAAAACATGAATGAACCATGCTTTCAAACAGCTTTTGCCGCTGATGACAAAAATGCAAACCTGTAAAGCCGCAAACATGAACATCTCTTCATCCGTGTAGTCCAATTCTTCGGCCAAAACAGCCCACCTGGCCTGCTGGTAAATCTGATTAATACGCACCGGGTCATACTAAAAACACCAAATAGCAAAAAATAACAAAACTTAAAACTACTTGAAAAAGAAACAGCCAAGATGGTTTCTAAATCCTACAGATTTAAATGCACACTACCTATGCTAGCTAGCAGTAATAGTCTAACGATTCAATAGGTAATCCTGCAATGTCTTTACTCTTTCTTTAATTATATACCTTAGGATTCAGATCATAAAATTGGAGGTATTTGAATCGTATCTGCAAAGTATCATATTCACCAATCGACTGCTCCATTAAGGAAATGGATGAATCTAACCATCTAAAACCCCAGATGAATTATAGCTAGACTGTACAAGCATCACCAATACGGAGAAGTTCAGGCTGAATTCCATTTTCATGTTGCCTTATTAACAGAACTGCAGAAATTGATCACAACCGCTAATAGGTAAGCTATAATTTTAACCGATCTTTTGCGAAAGTGCATACATACTGGGAGAAAATTGAATTAGGCATACAACATACAACTTTAAAATTTCTAAAAATTAAAACAGATGAAGACTAAACTCTATAACCTTGACTGTCTGTCACTGCCTTACCCGCGATTCAGGCTAGCTTTTTGTGAGAAATTTTTTGGCCTCAGCATAGAGTTAAGAGCCTGATGGGTATTGACAGGAGGAGATACGACCAGATCTTTTTCAACCTCAATCAGACCTTCCCAGGCAAGACAGGCATTTCTTGGCAGGGTTCCTGTTCCAGTAAGAGTAAAATACTGTGGCGAAGGTCGCAAGGCAGCAGTGTCCTGAAGCATAAGCAGTGTAAATTAGAGAAGTCATCAGACACAGCGAACAAACAGCAGTAAATCTTCCATAACAAATTTCTGATAGACATTGTACTGCCACCACCAGGTAAGACCAAATGAAGACACGACATACGAAAGCAGGAGCATTAAATTACTACAACTATGAAATTCAGCTAAGCTAGCTTTACACGCACTTATCGTAAGCTAAAGTACGCGGAAAATCGCATAAGTTCGCGGACGTTCAACAAAAAATTTCGCGAAAAATAAAGTTGCCGTGAACTGCTGTATTGTGGAGCAATTAATACGACATTACGTATATAATGTGAGAATTTCAAAAATCACAAAAACCTAAAAATGCACCCTTTCAGTCAAAAACGTGTAACAGAAAACCCAGAAATGTTTTGAAACACAGGGTTAAATTCAGTCAGCAGTACAAAAATCGCAAAATCGTGCGTACTCCATTCTGTCCGCGATGAGGTGTGGTTGGCAGAGAGCTGCCAGAAAACCTGGGAAAACTGTTCATGGTAGAGGATCGCAAGGCTGGCGTGGGACTGGCGGACTGTTGGTATCCAGTCGTGGTGGGCTGGAGGGTCCCGCCGCCGGTCTGCCCCGGCCTGATGTTATAGGCCATATAGTTGGAAGGCTGACTGATATCGTAGGCAGAACGGGAGAAGGTTTTGTTGGCACTCAGCGGATGATGGGGATGAATTTTCTCCACTTCATGATCATTTTTGATGATGGCAAAACTCCCGCGTCGATCGCCCACCTCGTCCCGCGGTCGTCGCAGGGTGTCCGGATCATAGTAGCGCTTGAAGGACAGCTCTTCAGGATGGCGAATTCCTGAAAAACCATCAAAGTCAAATAAAGATGGTAAAAAAGAAAAAGTCATACAACGCTTCAAACGAAAGCAAAATCTTTCATTCAAACAAAATGTGGCCTGACCGGGGCCCAGGTCAGGATGCTATAGCTCTTTATGAGGGGGTACAAGGCTTGGCGCGCGCATGAGGTGGGAACCCTACAAAACACTATTAAAACACCTGGGGTTTTTAGGCAAGAATAAGTGGTGGGGGCAAAGAGGTCGAGTGGAGAGATTCCAAAATGTGGGGGAGGGGCGCCCCCACCTCCCCCCCCCCCCAGTAAAAAACCCAATACTACGGTTGAACACTACACATACCAAGCTGTTTCCCAATCTGAACAACGCAATTAAAGACTGGAATAGAAAAGTCTAGACTAACGTCCACATATTGCAAATCTGGCAGCTGAACACGCGCACCCTATAACAACAAAAATTGCGTGTCATGCATTAGGTTGCTGTTAAAGAAGAAGAAGAAGAATTTTAATACTCAAAAGCGCCGGCTTTACAATGCTACGACAATTATATACGTTACAGCAACATCCTGCAAGATCCGGCGTTCCTACACCAACAATTTACGCACTGACAATTCCAGAAACAATAAAACACTCATAACATCGAAAGCAAACACTCAGAGTATTAGGGTGAGGAAGGACACAGTGGTCACCTAACCCCTCGCCCTTTAATGAACACATCTAGACGTACTTTGTCTAGTTCTGAAAGCAAACTTTAAGTGGAGAAATGTCCTAGATCAATGGCCTTGGAAATTCCTTCCTACACTAACAACACAAGATTACCCAAGGATCTCATTTGAATGTATTAAACAGGAAAAGAAATTAATATATATTCCTAACGCTTCCACAATTAATTTTGGTAGATTCGGTTGTGCATGTGCATGATAATATACGCCTGCTAAATAAGTAACACTGAATGTTTTACCTTATGCATGGGCGTAAAATAAATCAACGAGTCGGCGGAGACGCCACATTGATCCAATGTTGATCTGGTATGCTTTAACCACTTATTTCTGGCAGGCCACCAAAGTGCATGATCTGACCAATCTCGGGTAATATCTACAAACATAAAGCACTGGCTCAGAAAAGTTCAGGCAAAATAAAATATGTTACATTACTTATATACGTTACGTAGAAAAAATAATAAGTTATCAGGAAACACATATATATAATTCAAATTATAAACAGAAGAAATGGATGTGAACGAGGCGAATTTTCTGGCGGACCGAGAATGCCCTCTAAATTTGTGCTTCAAACACAGAAAAACCAGAGACCACTGTTCACAGACAGGTCTCTCCGACCCTAAACGTGCCGCGTTTCAACCGAAACAAGCTGTGGCGCAAGCTGGAAACCGCCCGGTTTCCTGACATCACGGCGTCAGTCTGATTCAGGTTTGGTCTGCAACCTTAGAGATTAAGAAAGAGTCATTTTCGTTTTTGGATTTAGCAAATGCAATAACTAACTTCGTTTAAAAATTATTTCCTTGTATACGTACGTATATAATAATATATTAACATAAATGTAAGAATAAACTGTTTCAGTGAATTCTTCTTAACCTCCGTAAAGTTGACAAGAGTTGTCTCTGCTAGACTACGTATATTTGTGCAAGCGAATATACGTAGATGCAGAACACATTGCGTACGTTTATACATATGCTTATATTTTAAGGTGCTGCGTATATAATTTCCTTAAATCAACCCAACTCGAAACGTTGCTACGAAAAGCAACAATTCTGCTGCATGCTCCCCCGCCCCTAGCCTAACGCCATCCCTCAGAGGAGAAAGACAACTCCAACACATCCCTCCTTCCTACTACAGCAACAACGTTTATATAGAAAACCTGTGTATACATATTATATATACAACGTATATATATTATATATATATATTCAAAAACAGCTCAAATCATTGCACTCATATAGATAGACAATAGCATATAACTTACGTACGCATATATTTCCAATACAAATATACACACTGGGTTGAAACTGAAGCAAGTTATCTTCACTATATATATGATTACCTCTGCAGTGGTAACGCACGTTACGCACGTACAACGCATACGTATATCTAATAATGTGAATAACACAGCAGAGCACACATCAATGGAGGATGTTTAAAAATTATATGTATGAGTCGAATTCTGAGAAATTCGACTATCGAATTCTGAGAAATATATTCGACTATATATTACCCAGTAAGTTGGCAGTCTTAGAAAATTTGAAAAATCCTTAGGTTTTTGGGCAATTTTTGGGTGCCAACTTCGGACCCATGCCACACGAACGCTGAATCGACAGGAACGGTTATTTGTATTATAATCTTAAAGTACAAAACTCGAACTTTCATTTGCACTAGATTTCCGCAATCGTGCTGTTGTGATTGTCCGATCTTATATTTGCACTGCATGATTGGTTTCCGTTGGTTGGAAAAACTAAAATTCAGAGAAGTTTAAATGGTTTGCAAAAAATTAATATGTATATATATATATATATATATACAAGTAACAAAAATGCTCCGCACAAAAGGGGATAATACGTGTGTTGGGCCTACGTCTATTCTTTAAATTCCGGTTGAGAAAGGCATAAATCCGACACCGCAAAAGTTGCTCAGCTCACTTAGGGCTTTCATTTGATACCAAATTTTACCACTTTTGAAAAATTTTATTTTTGACCCAAAATCGCCAAAGTCCTCACCCCATCCCACCACAGCACTCTACAGTCACTTTGGGAGTGCAGTCTATGGCCAAAGTTGCTCAGCTCACTTAGGGCTTTCATTTGATACCAAATTTGACCACTTTTGAAAAATTTTATTTTTGACCCAAAATCGCCTAAGTCCCCACCCCACCACACCACAGCACTCTACAGCCACTTTGGGTACGCAGTTCTATGACAAAATTTGCTCAGATCACTTAGGGCTTTCATTTGAGACCAAATTTGACCACTTTTGAAAAATTTTATTTTTGACCCAAAATCGACTAAGTCCCCACCCCACCACACCACAGCACTCTACAGCCACTTTGGGTACGCAGTTCTATGACAAAATTTGCTCAGATCACTTAGGGCTTTCATTTGAGACCAAATTTGACCACTTTTGAAAAATTTTATTTTTGACCCAAAATCACCTAAGTCCCCTCCCAACCCCACCACAGCACTCTACAGCCACTTTGGGTACGCAGTTCTATGACAAAATTTGCTCAGCTCACTTAGGGCTTTCATTTGAAACCAAATTTGACCACTTTTGAAAAACTTTATTTTCGACCATTTGACCCTCCCACCCGACTGACCCTTCAAACGGCAAAGTAGAACGAGCCCAGCAAAATAGGTACGTCGGACGGCAAAACGAACACCGGGAATGAGCTGGGCACACCAGAAAACACCTATAGACAAAGTTTTGAGAGGCCAGGTATAGCCTACTATGGACCTCCAGGAAGCGGTTTCCGACGTGACCCTCCAAACGGCAAAGTAGAACCAGCCCAGCAACAGTAGAACCAGCCCAGCAATATAGACACGTCGGACGGCAAAACGGATACCGGGAATGAGCTGGGCGCACCAGAAAACCCCTATAGACAAAGTTTTGAGAGGCCAGGTAGAGCCTACTATGGACCTCCAGGAAGCGGTTTCCGACTTGACCCTCCCGACGGCAAAGTGGAAACAGCCCAGCAAGATGGGTGGGTCTGACGGTAAAACTGACTGCGGGAATCGATTCTCGGTGCCAGAAAACCATTGTATGGAAGATTTGAGCTTTCAAAGTTAAATAGATAGCGAGAAATTTCGATTTTTCATTTTTCGAATTTTCGCAATCTTTGACGGGCCACTGTGGTCGCTAGGGAAGTGATAGAGAAACGCAACCTGGACCGTTAGTTAGTTCAATATATGTAATTTCTGAATAAAGAAAGAAATCGGCTCCAGCTCGTAACGTTCGACCTGAGCGACGACCACAAAAATGGTCACTTTTCGCTATGAGCCGACTGCGGCGCCACTGCGGCACAAAAAAAGTTGTGATTCTTAAATTCTTTAGAGGGTACTACTAGACCCCATAGCCCTTTAGGTTGGCCCACCGCTGCAAATCACGTGAAAGCGGCGAACATTATGTACAATACAACCATCAAATAGGAGAAACCGGAAAAAAAAACATCGCCGCCATAACCGGTCCGGGGCGCAACTTTTTAACGGTAAGTTATACGGGGCTGAAACTTCACACACATACTAAACTCGATGTGCTCTACAATTTGCGCATGAAATCTGCGCAGGATATGCGCAGGATTTTGCGCAGCTTCTGCGCAGCTTATTTTACACTGTCTCCAGCCACTTTTCACACACATTATATATAGGGGTCGCTGCCGCGACCCCTATGATACAAGAACCAAAAATTCTCCTTCGTCGCATGTAAAATACATATGAGTACTCTCAGGCAGGTTGTACAAACACGAAAACTAGCCTGTAAAATGCATATCAGTGGCGCTGAGGTTGTAAATTAAAGTAAACAAGTTGCAACGGCTTAACATATGAGCCTGTCCTACAACCAGGCTCATATTGGCGCATGTCATAATATAATCTGTCGATATTAGACCTTTATATAAATAGCACGTAAAGCTTTTCATTGCAAAATTGTCCTTCATACATCTTGTCGCTAAGACATTATACTGTGCATACGCATTATACGGCATGCCACTCTGCGATCTGACTCAGAGCCAAGTGGGGAAAGCATTACGTATGTGAGAGAAGTGTGTCATAGTGTTCCGAGAATACAGTAGGCACTAGCGTAGCCAGAAAAAAATTTCGGGGGGGAATGCAAAAATTTTTCGGGGGGTCTGGGGGGAGGAGTCCCCCAGAAGCTGAGAAATTTTTCTATTTCGTGACCTTCGTGGAATTTTTTACAGAGCATTCGTTGAAATTACAATAATAGTTAAGGCGCAGTGCTTGTTCATTCACCCAAATGATGCAGGTGGTCAAAGTAGACGAAATACTGTAATTGGTACTCATTTTTTAGTGCGAAACAGGTATTATAATGGCATAATACACATAATACACGTATTTCGCGCCGACGGCGCGAAAATTTTTTGAAAAATAGGTGTTTTACACATGCAGGAAAAAATTCCTGGGGGACAACACAATTTCGGGGGGAATTCCCCCCATTCCCCCCCCTGGCTACGCGCCTGACAGTAGGTGTACTATAGTGCTTCCGGAAATAGTAGGTACCATGGTGTTTCGGGAAACATCAGCTTGCACGTACAGTTCAACTTGAGGTGTCGCAGTTCACTTCGTTCAGTCCATTTCTTTCAGGCCACAATGTTAACATATTATTTCTATTCATTCGTTTTTTCTTTAATATGATGATCTGATGATCTTTAACGAGGCTGCACTGTGACGCCAATATGCGCCTCGTTGTAGGACAGGCTCATATGTTAAGCCGTTGCAACTTGTTTTCCTTAATTTACAACCTCAACGCCACTCATATGCATTTTACAGGCTAGTTTCCGTGTTTGTACAACCTGCCTGAGAGTACTCAAATGTATATATTTTACATGCGACGAAGGAGCATCTTTGGTTCTTGTTTTCCATTCTTTTACATATATATATATATGAATGCGCAAAAAAGAACCAACATAATATATTTCCGAACACCACGCGCAAGCAGACACTTTTTTGACCACTTTTCAAAAATTTCATTTTTGACCGAAAATCGCCTCCACTTTGAGCATGCAATTCTATGACAAAAGTTGCTCACCTTACTTAGGGCTTTCATTTGTTACCAAATTTGACCACTTTTGAAAAATTTCATTTTTGACCGAAAATCGCCTAAGTCCCCACCCCACCCCACCGCAGCACTCTACAGCCACTTTGAGCATGCAATTCTATGCCAAGAGTTGCTCACCTCACTTAGGGCTTTCATTTGGTACCAAATTTGACCACTTTGAGTGGTTCAGACGACAAAGTGGAACCAGCCCAGCAAGATGGACACCGCGAATGAGCTGGGCGCATCAAAAAACCCCTACAGGCAAAGTTTTGAGAGGCCAAGTAGAGCCTAGTATGGGCCTCCAGGTAGCGGTTGCCGACATGACCCTCCAGACGGCAAAGTGGAACCAGCCAGTCCAGCCCAGCAACTTAGGTCAGTCGGGCAGCAAAACTGATAGCGGGAATCGATTCTCCGTCCGCAAAAACCTTTGTATGCAAGATTTGAGCCTTCCAGGTCGCAAAATAAGCAAAAAACTAAGTTCAAAGTTGGACCAAAAATTCACCAACTTTGGCAGGCCAGTACCCAAAAATTATGCTCCCGGCAGGAAAATCATATAACACTTGAACGACCCTGATATTTGTCCTATTCAGCCATAGAGGCAGTATTGCCCCATATATAGCCCAGTCTGACTTATTGAGGTGACATTGAAGCATACTTTTTGGCCATTTTAGCGTTTTGGCCGACTTTGGCCCCCCGCCAAAAATTTTTTCCCGCTCCGGGAGGCATAAAAACTAGCCTATCGGTTTATTTTTGTTGCGTACTCCAAGAATATATATGGTTTTCATAAGCAACAATTTTTCTATCTGTAGTTATTAAAGCTACAAAACCCCCTTACCAGACGCCAAAGCGGAGAACCGGAAAAAAACATCACTCTCGTAAGTGATTTTTGGCGAATTTTTGCGGCCATTTTCGCAAATGAAGTATGATCGAAAAACGTTTGGTACGTATGGAACCTTTTGATAGGTATGGAACTTACATCACATTCCTTCTGTGCCACTGCAGGCACATTCAGGGTAGTTGTTACAGGCGGAGGGGGTGCCCCCCCACCGGAATTTTGGGCTTCCCCCTTAATGAGGTCTGGTCTGCATTTAATGGAACCCCAAAGTTTTGCCAAAGATGGGCAAATTTTCAATATATAGTCAGGGGGGGACATGACGGAAAGGAGGGGGGAAAACATGGTCGCCTACTCCCCAACCATAGCAGCTGCAGTTGTCTAGTATAGCCCATTAGAAAGAGCAAGTCTAGAACTATACCCTACAGTACCACATTGGTTTCTAAGTTCGATTCTGTAAGTACACTTGACCAAAGTTGACCTCCCAAAATGGGCCAAAATGCTAAGGGTTTTCGAAAGTTTGCAAGGGTATATCTAACCAACTAACAAACTTTGGCTACTATACATTTTTATGCGGGCATAATTCGACTTGCCCTATTACCAGTGGTTTTCCCCTACGTGCACCCAGTAAAAAAATTTGACAATGTTTTCCCCCACCTTGGGCCCACAAGAGCGGGGGAAAAACATGGTGGCCAAATTTGTAAATTTTTGCGTATGCTTCAGGAAGGCGTCACTAATGCTTCTACAGGAAACAGAATGCTTTAAAATCATTAAAAACGTCAAAATATGCCAATTTTGAGCATTTTTGAAGCTTCTAGCTCGAAAATTTGATTTGCAGAGTCAACATGCTAGGTTTCATAAGTTTCAATGGGAAAATGAAAATTTTCAAAAAACTTAAAAAATGATGGGATATGGCAATTTTTAACACAACTAACTTATTTCTAACGATATTATACATATTGCTACACAGCTTGCTGTGAGGTTAGAAGGGTGCCTAGGTAGTTTTGCACGCTGACAACAGCTGAAATAGTGCATTTAAAGCACTCTAAATGGTTTGGTGGTAGAAATCCGAGCCATGTTTTCCCCGCACCATGTTTCCCCCAATTTGCGGGTAAAAAAACATGGACAAATCCTGTTACTGCCAAAGCTGAGTGAGGTTTGGTTTGGTTTGGTTTGGTTTACTGCCAGTATAACAATAATTATAACAGCTAATACTAAATAAGAACGTATAACGCACACACAGTAATACATAGGCAATGGGACGAGGATTGCCGATTAACCGGCATTTAAGCCCCGTCCCTTTGTATATCTAGATAGGTCGCATTCATTCAACCGCTCACGGAACATAGCAATATTTGGCGCATTTACAACATCAGCTGGAAGATTATTCCATATTTCTACAACACGACAGGTAAAAGAGTATTTCATACAGTTTAAATTAGTCCTTATAGTTTGTAACTTAAACTGATGACCACGGGTACTGACATATACGCTAAGATAGGTATAAGAGAAGTTTGAATAAACGATTAGGTAGGTATTTGCCCACGATACATAACGGTATATACAATACTCAAACCGATCCAAATCCAAACGAAGAAAAAGTTGGAGGCTTGCTTCCCTATTCATATCCCCCCCCCCTGACTATATACAATAATTCTTCGACTACGGCGGAGATTCTTTCGTGAAAGTTGCCTAAATTTTTAGCCTAAATCCAGGCATTTTTGAGAACTTTTTGCGTTTGTACCTGCAAAATACGTCATACATATACCATAACTAATTTCGTTTATAGGAGCCCCCACCACTCCATTAGAATAGGCCTAGTAACTTGAAAATTGGGCTACGTATTCTTAGAAAAACACTAGAAAAAAGACAAAAAGAAAACCAAAGACAAACAAAAGCGCAAACAGGAAGGTATATACAAGAACAAAAAGTGCTCCTTCGTCGCATGTAAAATGCATATGAGTCTTCGTAGGCAGGTTGTACATAAGCAAAAACTAGCCTGTAAAATACATATGAGTTCCGTAGGGAGGTTGTAAATTAAGGAAAACAAGTTGCAACCGCTTAACATATGAGCCTGTCCTACAACGAGGCTCATATTGGCGTTTGTCATAATACGAATAGTTTGCAGATATATATTTTACTTTTATATAAATACATACTGCATAAAGCTTTTCATTACAAATTATCCTTCATATATATAATGTTGATCAGTCATTATAGTTATATGCTCAATACGGTACGCCATGAGGCGCTCTGACTCACAGCCAAGTGGGAACGCATTCTGCGTGTGTATAATGTGAAAGTGTTTCGAGAATGCATTAAAGGTGTGCCATAGTGTTTCAGGAAACATCAGGTTGCATGTACAGTTCAGCTTGAGCAGTCGTAGTTCAC
>JASAND010022457.1:0-10570 GCA_030248195.1 Trissonchulus latispiculum | reverse complement strand
TCCGGAAAAATCGGAATTTGGGGAGATTAAAAAATTTTTCGGTCAAAAATTTAGACAAAATTCGCGAATTCGCTGAAAAAACGAAGTTGTTTTCAACTAAAAATCAACAATATTTCTTCATTTTTGCTCATTTAGTCGAAAAACTTAGATTCTTTGGCAAAAAATTCGAATTTTTGCAAAAAAATTCGAATTTTTACTAATTTTGAGGCAAACTTTTCAAAATTTTGAGGGTGGGGTCTGGAAAATTTGGGTGGGTGGGGTCTGGGATTTGGCCATTTGGGGGTGGGGTCTGCCTCCAAAATTTCGAGGGTGGGGTCGGCACTTTTCCATTTGGGGGGAGGGGAGGGGTCCCCCGCACCCCCCCCAGGTACACCTATGGGTGGGTACCCTCCAAAATTTTCTATCCCCTGCCCCCTCCCAAAATTTTCGACATCCCCTCCTCCAACCCCCCCGGCACTTTTTGAAGCCGACGAAGACGTACGAAAACTGAGACTGGATGTTCCCATTATAAACAGGGTATTCTTTTGGCTTCATTCTAGGCCAAAATTTATGATGGGGGAGGGGGGCTCGGAGAAGCCCCCCATCGATGGGTGCATATTTTTTGACAAATGTTTAGGGTTTTTGTGTAAAAAATGCTAAAAATAACTAATTTTTGGTGTTTTTTAAGCTGAAATAGTGGAAATTTAGGTAAAAATCTGTTGAAGCCGGAAAATTTTTGAAAATTTAGGCTAAAATTGGTAAAAAATGGCATTTTTGAGTGTATGGGGGGAGCATAGTTTCCTTTGGGGGGGCCCAAAATCTTCGACCAAATCTCCCCCCCCCCCCAGATTTTTTGGCTTACCCTCCCCCAACCATAGGTGTAACGGGGATTTGGGTTGGGGGGGCCCTCCCCCGGAATTTGGGGGGCCCCCCTTTTTAGACCCCCCAAACCTCCCCCACCACCCCCCCCCACCCCAACCCCCCCCCCCCCCCCCCCCCCCCCCCCCCCAAACCTCCTCCCCCAAAATTTTTTTCTATTTTAATGACAAAAATCGCATTTTCAGCCATTGCTAATGCCGAAAAACATGAAATCATTAAGTAATTTTAACATTAGACAGTGCTCTTATAAACTCTAAAACTTGATTGCCAACATGTTTCTGAGTCCAGAATAAGGTCAATATTGAGTATAGAAGTCCATAAAACCATTATAAACGTGTATTTCTCGCGATAATAAACACGTTAAGCCAAAAATTTGGACTTTTTTGAAAAATTAGCCCCCCCCCCCACTAGTGGGGGGGGGAGGTCGAAAAGTGGGGGGGGGGGAATAAAATGGGCTAAAAAAGCCAAAAATACCGTATAAAAAGCCTGTTTTCTACATATACTGCTATAATAGCTAAGCTTAAAAGTGCTCAAAAATTGAGTTTTAGCACCAAAAAAGACGATTTTTGACCAAAAATTTCCGGCATAGCCGAAGCTTTTTTAAAATTTTGACAAAAACCCTAAAAAATTGGCAATTTCTGGGCACCTTAGGGTGAGTGGGGGGAAGCCCAAAAAAGTGGGGGTGGGGCGGAGTGGGGGGAAGAGGTCGGGGGGGGGGGGGGGCGGAAAGTCGGTTTTGGGGCGCCCCCGCCCCCCAGTAAAAGTAAACCCAGGCCCCCCCCCAGGTTGGGGGCAGGGGCCCCCAAAGATTTTTTCTGGGGGGGTTTGGAAAAATGGCTTGGGGGGGTTACCCCCCCCCCCCCCGAATTTACACCCCTATATATGCCCCCAACTTTTGGCTACCCCCGCTCCCCCCACGGCTTTTGGCTACGCTTTGGTTGGGGGGAGGCCCCCTCCCCCCCCCCGGCTTTTGGCTACGCTGTGGTTGGGGGAGGCCCCCTCCCCCCAAATTTTGGGGGCGGGCCCCCTTTTTAGACCTAAAAGTACAAATGCATTAATTTTTGGTGCATTGCAGTAAAATTCATAGTTGCCTTTGGGGGGGGGGGTATCCCCCCAAACTTTTTGACCAAATTTACGCCCCCCCCCGTCCCAGATTTTTTGACTCTACCCTCCCCCCAAATTTTAGCTTACCCCCCGAACCCCTCCCCCAACGATTTTTGGACCCAAAAAGTTAGCTAAATTTGATCGAAAATGGAATCATTTTTGAAAAATTTTCTAAAATTTTGACCTACAATCGCTTTAAAACGGTGCAAAAACACCTAAAACGTTAAGAACAAGCCTTAGTTTAATGAAAAAAGGGCTAAATTACAGGAAATTTTGCATTTTTTTGGCCATTTTTCGAAATTTCTGAGGTCCGAATTCTGGGGGGGGGGGTTGGGGGGGGGGTACCCCGCCCTCATCACATTTCGGAGGGTCCACATTTTGCCCCCCAGACCCAAAGTTCCAGGGAAACTATGGTAAAGTTTCTTTGTTCAGCGTAGCCAGAAAACATTTTCGGGGGGGGGAATGCCAAAAATTGGTGGGGGTCTGGGGGCGGAGCATAGTTTCCCTGGAACTTTGGGGGGGGGTAAATCTTGGAACTTCGGTGGTCGACCCCCGGAATGTGATGGGGTATCCCCCATGAACCCGCCCAGAATTTGGATCTCAGAAATTTCCAAAACTGGCCAAAAAATGGAAAATGTTTTGAGTTTTTACCCTTTGTTCTTCAAAATAAGGCTTGTTTTGACGTTTTAGGCGTTTTTACACCATTTTTTTTAAACCAAAATTTGAGAAAATTTTTTCAAAAAATATATAACTATTTTTTAGCCAAATTTAGCTAACTTTTTGGGTCCAAAAATCGCTGGGGGGGGTTCGGGGGGGTAGCCGAAGGTTGGGGGAGGGTATATAAGTCAAAAAATCGCGGGGGAGATATATTGGTTCAAAATTTTTGGGGGCGGGGTTATATATATATACCCCCCCAGGCCCCAAAGGAAACTATGGGGCGGAGCCCCCCAGAAGTTGAAACCTTTTTCAAATTTATAACGTCTGAGGAATTTTTAAAGCATTCTTTGAATGAAAGAAGCAAAATGAGGCTCAATACGTTTTCATGCACGCAAATGATGCATAAACTGGGCGAACCACACCAAATAGGGTATTTAGAACTCATTTTTGGCATTCCAAACCCATATTAATTATGATGGTAAATTTAAGTAAATACACGCCGAAGACGCGAAAATGTTTTGAAAAATGGGCATTTTACACATGGCAGGAAAAAATTCCTGGGGGCAACACAATTTCGGGGGGGAATTCCCCCATTCCCTCCCCCCGGCTACGCGCCTGGTTCATGGTATATATATAAATTTTTCTTTTGTCCATTTTTTTCAGGGGGACAAAACCATTTCGGGGGGAGGGGCGGCCCCCCTTATCCACGCCAGTGGTTACAACAGTTATATTTGTATGTTTACTAAAATCGCGTAAACACCAGAAATGTTGAAAAATGAATGAATGAAAATTTTGCTCATCAGGCTGCTGCACTTATGTTTTCCTTCATTCTATCAAGTCAAAACCAATAAATGCAGATCATCGTTGTAACTGCTCAATTTTTTTAATTTTGTCGGGCTGGTTTGGTGAAACTTCTCCAAATTTTGCTGTAAATAAGATTTTTAAATTGTACTTACAAAGAAGCGGCCTCTAAAATATATACGTCAGAATAATTTTTTTACCAAAAAATTATATATATACTAGTGATGCGCGCTGAGAACTTTGCCTGCTCCGGAGCTCCGGCCGGAGCGGGCTGTCGGAGCACCGGAGCTCCGGAGCTCCGCGGAGCTCCGACAGTTAGTTGAGGCAAAATTGTAAAAATTTTGTTTTAAGCTAAAAACAGGTTGTTTATTCATTAAAAAGCATGCCTACTCGCTGTATACTTTTATGGCTTACATAACTGCTTGTTTTTAGATGCTGATTGCGACATACCAATAAACATTTCTTAGCTGTATTTTTGATCTGAAATAAAATTCAGATTTTGATAATATTTCACAGAATGTTTAGGCTAATTAATTGCGCGTGCTGCTGCGTTCACACAAAAGCCAATGTTAGTTTACTGGGCAGTGTATTGTAAATGTTTCACTTTTTCAAGATTTGACAAATTGTAATTTCACATGAAATATTCCACATTTTTGCAGTATTTCATCAAATAATATGTATACCAATTTTTTCAAATCCATGCATAAAATATTACAAATTTAACAGATGTGGACCAGATTTCTTTTGTCCGCTATTTCAGTTATCTTGAGGATGCATATATATATAATCAAAATATTATATATATGAATCTAAACTAACAAAATTTCAATCTGAAAGATATCAGACAAGATGGGTTTGATGAAAGCAAAGAAAACAGATGCAGATGTTGAAAGTTTCCATGGAATAGATTTAACGGAAAATGTTATGTATAAATTGATTAATTAATAGCAAGTATATACGAAATTTAAAACGTTTTACCTAATCAATTCATAAATGTATTACAGTTGTTTTTAATTTTTTATTTTATTTACGTACCAAATTTACAAGTTTAAATTGTCTCCAGAAAAAGAATCGTCTTGAGAAATGGAAGAACGCAGCCATGAGAAAATAGAAAATTGTTAAAAACAGGTGTACGATAACTAGAAAATTCATTCTGTACAGTCTTATGTACTGTAAGGAGAAATCGTGGAGTTCACAGAAAAATCATACGTATATACTTTCAAATTTTTCTTAGCAGCTTCATAGCTTGAAAGAGGCTGCTCCGGGTACCCGGAGCTCCGGAGCTCCGGAGCAGAAGCCCGCTCCGGAGCACCGAAAATCGGAGCTCCGCTCCGGAGCTCCGGCGCACATCACTAATATATACTTGTTATAGTAAGCAAACCGCGAGTATATATTTAAATTAGGAATTTTTAGGTACGTAGTTACACACTTTTTTCTGAAAAATAGCAAAAAATTTTGGAGAGGTGTGTCACTGGCGGATCCAGGATTTGGTGACGGGGGAGGCGGTAACATTTTTTCCGGGGGTTATGGGGGGCGGAGCCAGAAGTTGAAGAAATTTTTTGTTTTTGCAATAAAATTTTATTGATCTTCGGATCTTTAATTCTTTTCATACTGAAGAACTGAGAAAATTTTTTAAAATTCTTGACATTTTTACGCAAAAATTGTAATTTTCTCCGAAATTTCGGATGCATTTGGAGCTTTTTCTTCATAAAATGCAATAAATATGCGGTTAAACAGTAGAAAGTTTTTGGTTTTTTGCCCTTTTTCCTCTTTCTCTCCTTAATTTTTCCTACCTTCGAATCGCGACGGGGGGGGTGAGTAACGTTACACATAAGCCGTCGGCGAAAAAACACTGCCCCCACCCCCAACTTTTTCTCAAGCTATACACTTGTCATGTTTTGGAAGTTTGGGGGCGGTCGAAGGGGGCCCGCCCCCAAACTTTCGGAGGAGAGGCCCCCGATCCAAATCCCCGTCACACCTATATGCAGGATATCGACGCCAGGGGACAGCGTTATGACTTTGTATCTACAGGCCCGCACCCAGGATTTTGAAAAGGGGGGGTCCAAGGTTAAAGGCAACGGGGGGTCTGGGGGACGGAGCCCCCCAGAAGTTGAAAAATTTTTTATTTTTGCCCAAAAACAGTACATTGGACGTTAATTTTAGAAATATGGCGCCGAAGGCGCGAAAATTTTTTAAAAATAGCTGTTTTTGCCATAAAAATAGCAAAAATTTTCCATTTAGTCATCCCAAAAGGGGGGGTCTAGACCCCTTGAACCCCCCCCCTGGGTGCGGCCTTGCGTATCTATGACAATTGTGTCGTAGATACAAAAAGTTTTTTGTTCTTGATATTTTTGTATTTTGTGATTTTCTATTTTATTTACAATCTATTTGCTATTTCAAGCCACTTTTAAAATTTGCTTTCTGACTACACAAAGCTTCAGTTTTTTTATCTCTTTCTTTATACAAAAAATATTTATTTCATTTTTATACGTATATATGTGAAACAATTCTGTTTTTCCTAAGCCTACTGGGATGGCGAATCCCACTTGACTACAATTTTGCAAATTGTCCTTAAATTAACATAAAGCGTATATATACGCTTAATCATAGGGGTCGCGGTAGCGACCCCTATAATATGTGTGAAAAGTGGCTGGAGACAGTGTAAAATAAGCTGCGCAGAAGCTGCGCAAAATCCTGCGCAGATCCTGCGCAGATTTCATGCGCAAATTGTAGAGCACATCGAGTTTAGTATGTCTGTGAAGTTTCAGCCCCGTATCACTTACCGTTAAAAAGTTGCGCCCCGGACCGGTTATGGCGGCGATGTTTTTTTTTTCCGGTTTCTCCTATTTGATGGTTGTATTGTACATAATGTTCGCCGCTTTCACGTGATCTGCAGTAGTGGGCCAACCTAAAGGGCTATGGGGTCTAGTAGTACCCTCTAAAGAATTTAAGAATCACAACTTCTTTTTGCGCTGCAGCTGCGCCACAGCGCCGCAGTGGCGCCGCAAAGTCGGCTCATAGCGAAAAGTGACCATTTTGTGGTCGTCGCTCAGGTCGAACGTTACGAGCTGGAGCTGATTTCTTTTTATATTCAGAAATTACATATATTGAACTAACTAACGGTCCAGGTTGCGTTTCTCTATCACTTCCCTAGCGACCACAGTGGCTCGTCAAAGATGGCGAAAATTCGAAAATGAAAAATCGAAATTTCTCGCTATCTATTTAACTTTGAACGCTCAAATCTTCCATACAATGGTTTTCTAGCACGAGAATCGATTCCCGCAGTCAGTTTTACCGTCAGACCCACCCATCTTGCTGGGCGGTTTCACTCTGCCGTCGGGAGGGTCAAGTCGGAAACTGCTTCCTGTAGGTCCATAGTAGGCTTTACCTGGCCTTTCAAAACTTTGTCTATAGGGGTTTTCTGGTGCGCCCAGCTCATTCCCGGTGTCCTTTTTGCCGTAGGACTCATCCATCTTGCTGTGCTGGTTCCACTTTGCCGTCTGGAGGGTCATGTCGGAAACCACTTCCTGGAGGTCCATAGTAGGCTTTACCTGGCCTCTCAAAACTTTGTCTATAGGGGTTTTCTGGTGTGCCCAGCTCATTCCCGGTATCCGTTTTGCCGTCCGACGTACCTATTTTGCTGGGCTGGTTCCACTTTGCCGTTTGAAGGGTCAGTCGGGTGGGGGGTCAAGTGGTCGAAAATAAATTTTTCAAAAGTGGTCAAATTTGGTACCAAATGTAAGCCCTAATCGAGCTGAGCAACTTTTGTCATAGAACTGCATGCTCAAAGCGGCTGTAGAGTGCTGTGGTGGGGTGGGGTGGGGACTTAGGCGGTTTTCGGTCAAAAATGAAAGTTTTCAAAAGTGGTCAAATTTGGTACCAAATGAAAGCCCTAAGCGAGCTGAGCAACTTTTGTCATAGAACTGCATGCTCAAAGCGGCTGTAGAGTGCTGTGGTGGGGTGGGGTGGGGACTTAGGCGATTTTCGGTCAAAAATGAAAGTTTTCAAAAGTGGTCAAATTTGGTACCAAATGAAAGCACTAAGCGAGCTGAGCAACTTTTGTCATAAAACTGAAAGCACAAAGTGGCTGTAGAGTGATGTGGTGGGGTGGGGTGGGACTTCTAGGCGATTTTCGGTCAAAAATGAAAGTTTTCAAAAGTGGTCAAATTTGGTACCAAATGAAAGCCCTAAGCGAGCTGAGCAACTTTTGTCATAGAACTGCATGCTCAAAGTGGCTGTAGAGTGCTGTGGTGGGGTGGGGTGGGGACTTAGGCGATTTTCGGTCAAAAATGAAAGTTTTCAAAAGTGGTCAAATTTGGTATCAAATGAAAGCCCTAAGTGAGCTGAGCAACTTTTGACATGGAACCATCCACCAATATTTGCTGTGCCAAATAACGTCACGTGCCCATGAAACTTTTGTCTTTACTTCTTCAACCGGAATTTAAAGGATATATATACTTATTTATATTTATTATATATTTAAAGGATATTTAAAGGATATATATATACGATACAGCCAACACACACATATTATCCCCTTTTGTGCGGAGCATTTTTGTTACTTGTATATGTATAATGTAAGTATAAACTCTGGCTTACTTCTACTGGGGGGGGTGGGGGCCCCCCATTCGGCGACCTCCCCCCCCCATTCGAGGAGCCACCCCCATAAATTCTGACCTCCCCCCCATAACCCCAAAATTGCCATTTTTTACCAATTTTAGCCAAAATTTTCAAAAATTTTTCCGGCTTCGCCGGATTTTTACCTAAATTTCCACTATTTTAGCTTAAAAAACACCCAAAATTAGTTATTTTTTAGCGATTTTTAGCATTTTTTACGCAAAAAAACCTAAAAATTTGTCAAAAAATATGCCCCCCCCCCTTTGTCGGTGCGCCCCCCCCCATCGCTGGGGGGGGGGGCTTCGTCGAGCCGCCCCCCATATCGCCCCCCCCCATAAATTTTGGCCTAGAAGTAAGCCAGAACTTACTTATATACATTAGTACGTCAACTAGTTTAGATACATATATATAGTGAGATATACAGCGATATATAGTGAGATAAACCGCTGTCTGTTGATATGTAAAATGTTTGATTCACGCATGGGCAACGCCTACACCACGCCTACACCGGTGTAGGCTGGACCCACGCACCCACGCAATGCAAAAAGAAGAACCCACGCAGAGGCAAGGCGCGCGAAGCGCGCCGTCGAAAGACTCGCACAGATAAAAGGAGGACGGAGCGCGCTGTCAAAATACCCACGCAGACGCAGGACGCGCGCTGTCAAAATACCCACGCAGACGCAGGACACGCGCTGTCAAAATACCCACGCAGACGCAGGACGCGCGCTGTCAAAATACCCACGCAGGCGCAGGACGCGCGCTGTCAAAATACCCACGTAGACGCAGGACGCGCGCTGTCAAAATACCCACGCAGACATAGGACACGCGCTGTCAAAATACCCACGCAACGTAGGACACGCGCCCTCAAAATAACGTCACTTAAAAATGCTCACCAAAATACCCAGCTTTAAAATTTCAAGAGTTCTAAAGTAATTCTAAAGTAGTTCTAAAGTAAGAAACTTAAAATTTTCTTCAACTGCTGGGGGCCTGCGCCCCCCAGACCCCCTGCTTATCTGGTTTTAGTTCGCTATTCATGCTTTTGCACTATAATTAAATGAG
Organism: Trissonchulus latispiculum; assembly: GCA_030248195.1. Taxonomy (NCBI): domain Eukaryota; kingdom Metazoa; phylum Nematoda; class Enoplea; order Enoplida; family Ironidae; genus Trissonchulus; species Trissonchulus latispiculum. The sequence continues at coordinate 1,474 of JASAND010022457.1, read as the reverse complement.
CACCCAAAGCAAAATAATGCTAAGACTCTTAACCTTATTAAAAAGCAGTAAAAAATGCATTAATTCGACGTTTAGTGCGTTTATAGCATTTATTGTCTTGAGAAGCTATTTTTGTAATTTCACGCAGTAAAATTTTATTGCTTTTATAAAATTTTAAAATACACACACGAAAACAAAAATACATAAAATTGGCACATAACCTAATTTTCAAGAACCCTGTTGCAGATGGATGTAATTTGAACTTTAAAGATTTTTGCCTTCCGAAAGCTTAATGTGCTTTCAAATTGAATTTGCTTCTCCTGTATTTGAATGAATTCTTCTGTCTGTAATTAAACAATAAATAAATAAACAAATTCTGCATGCGTGCGCCTACCCTTATAAAAACGTGGTCGAAGCAAATTTTCATTGGAAGCCCCTCACCAAACATTAAAGGACCCACGCACGACAAAAATCTGGTGTAGGCTAACCCATTTGACCTTGCCCATGTATGGTTTGATTATTTTTGGCATTAGACTGGGGGTTTTTAGGCAAAGGTGGGGGGATCCAAAAGTGGGGTGAATAAAATGTGCTAAAATGCCAAAAATACAGTATATATAAAAAGCCTGTTTTCTGCATATTACGTACTGCTATAACTAAGCTTAAAAGTGCTCAAAAATTAAAATTTTGGCACCAAAATTGACGATTATTGACGAAACATTTCCGGCATAGCCGAAGCTTTTTAAAATTTTGACAAAAACCCTAAAAAATTGGCAATTTCTGGGCACCTTAGGGTGAGTGGGGGAAGCCAAAAAAAGTGGGGGGAAGAGGTCGAGTGGGGGGCGCCCCCCCAGTAAAAAACCCAGTTAGAAACGCTTGAAAATGCGAGTTTTTTGCATAAAAATAGAAACATTTTTAGAGGAGGACTGGGGGTTCTGGTGAAGGTCGGGGAGTCTCCAGACTATGCCCTCCAAAAAATTGAGGGGGGGAGAGCATATTGGGCCAGACCAGGCCATATTGGGGTCGGCCGGGGCTGGCCCCGGTCCTGGCGGTGGCGACCACGGTGCATCTCTAACATATCGATTCCTGTTTACAAGGCAGGCGTGAGTGACGTGCCGTGTTTTGATTTTGGAGAAATGCCTATAGACTACTCCAAGTGGAAGGACATCGAAGTGTCAGATGATGAAGATGATACACATCCGAACATTGACACTCCGAGTCTGTTCCGATGGCGACATCAGGCGCGACTGGAGCGAATGGCGGAAATGAAGAAGGAAAAGGATGAACTCCAGACGGGTCTTTCAAGGTCAGGTTAATTGTGTTGTGAATCGCTGTTGATATTGTGTGCATAATACAATTTGTATGACATGAATATTCGCGTACGTAATGATTGTGGCTATCAGTGTGAAGTGAGTGAGCAATCACGAAGTTAATATTATATATACGTATACGTATATCATGAGGGTGCGCGGAGCGCCCCTCATAATATGAGCTATAA
>JASAND010022456.1:0-15003 GCA_030248195.1 Trissonchulus latispiculum | reverse complement strand
TATTTGTACGGGATAATGGCAAAGCAGTTAATGTGGCGGAAAAAGAACTTGAAAACGTTTTCGAAAGGGTACTTTTTACGACAAAATCCATTAAAGAGGCTATTGATACGCTAAATCCTTCTGCTGCAGCTGGCCCTGATAAAATTCCTGGCAGATTTTTTAAGCTGTGTAATCAGCAACTTTGCCGTCCTTTACAGGTCATATTTCAGCAGTCCTTGGAGGAAGGAGTCCTACCAGAGGATTGGTTAGTTGCACATGTAGTGCCAATTTACAAGGGGAAGGGAGCACGGTCGGGTCCGGAAAATTATAGACCAGTTTCTTTGACTTGTATTTGTTCTAAAATTATGGAGAAAGTTTTAAAAAAGTTCATGCTAACCCATCTTTTAGAAAACAACCTCATAACCAAGGAGCAGCATGGGTTCATGTCAAATCGCTCAACCCAAACACAGTTACTGGAATGTTTAAATTCGTGGACCAAAGAAAGAGACGAGAAAAGAGGTGTAAAAGTTATGTACTTGGATATAAGTAAGGCTTTTGATTCCGTTTCGCATAAAAAGCTTATCAGTAAACTCTCTGCGTATGGAATTAGGGGTATCGTTTTAAACTGGGTAATTGCCTTTTTAACAGGGAGGACCCAATATGTTAAAGTCAATAATACTCTGTCGGACGTAGGGGAAGTGCTGAGCGGAGTCCCCCAAGGTAGTGTTCTGGGTCCCTTACTTTTCCTACTATACATAAACGACCTTCCTGATGTTTCCGTAAGCTCAGATGTAAAAATTTTTGCCGACGATACAAAAATCTATTATTCTGGTGTATATAACTCATAATGAATTTGTTTCTTTTCTGGACGACTGTAAGAATGTTTTCAATTGGGCCTCGGAAAACCAACTTTCTATAGCTTTCCATAAAAGCTTACTTTTAGAAATTGGGGAACCGTGTATTTTGGGCGATTTCAGAATAAGTGATACCGCAGTACCTAAAGTTAGTATTGTAAAAGATCTTGGAGTTTACATAAGTTCTGACTTAAAATTTTCTACACACTGTGACAAAATATGCGCGAAAGCATATCAAAGGATAGCTCTAATTTTTAAGTCCTTTAGTTGCCGTGATATGAAGTTTTTGGTGAGTATGTTGACTGTTTATGTTAGACCTATATTAGAGTACAATTCTTGCGTCTGGTCCCCACACCTTCTGAAAGATATAAATAAAGTGGAATCTGTTCAGAGAAGATTTACGAAAAGAATACCTGAAATTAAGGAATATTCATATGAACACCGCTTAAAAGTGACAGGGCTTGAGTCGTTAGAATGCCGTAGACTCAAGGCCGATCTCATTCAAACGTATAAGATAGTCCATCAGATAGATAACGTTAGTTCGGCAGAATTTTTCACCTATGCAACTGAATCCGGCACCAGAGGCCACATGTTAAAGCTAAAAGGTTTCAAGTCCCGACTAGATTGTAGGAAACATTTCTTTGCAAATCGAGTTATCTCAGTTTGGAACAAGCTGGAGCGAAATCTTGTAACTGCACCTAATATCATAGTTTTTAAAAGGCTCCTTGACTCTGTTGATTTTAGGAGTTTGTTACGGTATGTTTTTGACTAATATGTGGGGCGTTTAATATTTTCTGTATTGTGGTGTTACCGTGACTATGTATTACAGTGTTACAGTGTTAATACTAATCTATACATCTATACGTACGTAATGCTTGTTATGTAGTGGTGCATGCAGAATTCTTGTATGCAACCCTTTTGGCCTGTATTTGTGCATTGTTGTTATCGTGTAAACATTGTTCTTGTGTCTGCAATCGGCCAAATAAACCGTTGTTGTTGTTGTACTATTTTGGTCTCAGAATAAAATAAGAATAGGTAGGTATATATATATATATATATATTCTTATTTTCGTTTAACCAATCAAACGGTACCAAACGTCATATACTCAACCAATCAGATTGTAATAGGTTTTGTAACGTTGTTCTGAATTTATTCCTATTCTTATTCTGATGTTAGCCATTTTCTGATTACAATTTTAAGTTGAGCAAGCAAGGAACTGAAATTTACAAATGCACACAGTATATACTAAGGCACTTGGTATGGGTTGCAGGTTTAATTTCGGCAAAAGTAAACTTTAGGCATAGAAATGTATATACCTAAACACAAATAGTCAAGAATTTTACCAGTTCACCTTGATTGCGTTTAGGAAAATATGGGCATAATTCGATTTGAATTAATAATTAACATTTTAAAATGCAAATACGAAGAATTTGTTTTGCCTATCATGAATAAGTAGACATGAATAAGTCATACGGAAAGACACTTCTTGATGTCGCAAGTTAAGAAAATATTATATATATAGATCAAAAATTCAGGAAATCTCTTAAAAATGGGCTTAAACCGGCTCTTGAAGAAGAATAGGAATAAGAATAAATAAGGGACTTATCTGCATTTTATTCCGGAATAAGTTTGGTGCAATGCTCTTAATCTAATCCTATGCTTACTCTTATTCTGATTTTATTTTTATTTGGTGCAATGGAATTCTTGTTATTCCGGAATAAAATAGTAATAAGCCTATTCTAATCTTATTTTTATTTGGTGCAATCGGCTGTTAGTCGGCTAAAAATAAGCGCCTAGACTTACCGAGAGCGTGTTAGGCTTAGAATAGAGCGTGCTTTTACACGTCTAAGCCTAAGCCATTTTTAAGCATAAGCTCAGCTTAAGGTGGTGATTGCTTTTGGGCACATATTGTTGGTTGGCGTCGTAAATCAAGATGAAATTTGACGAAACTTTCGGAAATACGTTCTTCTAGCGTTCTAACCTCCTCCGAGCAATCCCGATTCAAAAATTCGGGATTTCCGGTCAGGGCGGTTTTTCCCAATTTCTTAACGTTTGGCAGCAGCTAGGCCCGCACCCAGGATTTTGAAAAGAGGGGGTGTCCAAGGTAAAACCCAAGTGGGGGTCTGGGGGGCGGAGCCCGCCAGAAGTTGAAGAATTTTTGCATATTTGCCCAAAAACAGTACATTGGACGTTTATTTCAAGCAAAAAGTGAACTATCGCGCCTTAAAATTTTTTGAAAATAGCTGTTTTTGCCATAAAAATAGCAAAAATTGTCTATTTTGTCATCCCAAAAGGGGGGGTCTAGACCCCTTGAAACCCCCCCATGGTTTTAACCCATTTGATTCAGATTTATTATTCTGGATCAAATGGGGTTTATCTGTTTAGATTGCTTATGGATGTGCTCTGCTCAGCCAGATATTTGATTTGCTGCTTTACTGGTTTTGCTTTATCATATATTTTATCGTGTTGCATGTTTTTTATCCTGTCTTCAGTTGGCGCCTTACTTTCCTTTTCTTAATTTCCTTTCCTGTCTTACTACGGCGTTTGATTATTGGATTTTTATTTGCCTATTCCGGTTCTTTGGTTTCTGTCCAGACTGTACCTGGGTTTCGAGACTAGTCTACCTTTTCTACTCCTATTTGCTTTATGGTCTCTTTGCTTTGTCTTATTTGGATTATCCATTACTTTGCTTTATTTGGTTCCAGTATGCCTTGCACCGACTGCGTGGCCTGTTACGGAAAGATTGCCGAGTTTGACCATTTTGTCGTTTGTTTTATCTGCAACCGGTCTGCTTGTCTCAAGTGTACCGGTCTCACACAGTCTGCCTTTTCCCAGTGGCAGAATAAATTTTCTACTTTCTGCCCTTATTCTTGCGTCTCCTGCCGAAGTAATCTACTGGTCAGTTCATCCCCTCGTCCTGCCGAAGCTTCCAGTGATGTTTCGGTTCAGTGTTGCCCTTCTCCTATTTCTCCTACTTCCTCAGCCTGCCCTCCTCAGCCTGCTACTACGGTTTCTATGCCGGCAACGCCGTCCTCTTTCAGCCCTCGTATAGTCCAAGGTCACCAGGATCCTTTGTCCAATTTTTACCAGTTCTCCTTTACCTTTCAAGGTGAAGACTTTATTTCACTTGAGCATGGCTACCACTACCAACGGGCTCTCAATCAGGGTTACTCTAACTTGGCGGCTGATGTTCGGAATGCACCTCATGCTGGTGCGGCTGTAAAGTTAACTAAGCAGCTACCACAGAAGGACAGCCGCGATGATGATGTTAAGCTCATGGAAAAACTTATTTCTTGTAAATTGGTTCAATGCGACTCCTTTCGTCAGGCATTAAGGGACTCCGGAAATTCTCCCCTCGTCCACTCCACTTACCCGGCGGATAAATTTTGGGCGTCTGGTTTGCATTATAGAGATATTGAAGGAGCTCGTTCTGGCAACTTTCCTGGCCGAAATGTTTTTGGAAACATTCTTCAGGATATTCGTAGCAATTTAAAATCAGAGGACAATTATCCCAAGCCTGATATTGGTGTGGAGGATCGGGGTGAAGTGGTGGTGGTCCTTTGCGATGGAGAACGCGCACCCACTGCCCACCGGCCCAGACCCCGACGTCCTGGCATCTTGAATCCTCGCCTTCCTAGTTGTTGTTCCTTATGTGGGATGGGTGGTCACTCTGCCAGAATCTGCCGGCTTCGGCACTCAAACTTTTCTTGCTTTTCTTGCGGTTTCCAGGGGCACAAACGAAGATTTTGCCGCGCTAGCCCACACGATCAGATCCCCCCAAATCCTGCTCCGACTCCGTTGCTAAGCCTATTGGATAATGACTTTAATGGTAATTCTATGAACCCTTTTCGCACTTATAGTAATGTTGTAAATTGTGGTCCTGCTAATGTTTCGAGACACAGGCCGTCGGGTTTTATTTATGCCATGATAGGAAGGCCATGGACACTAAAAAATCTTATGCAGACAAGCCTTCTTTCTCAGCTGTTTTACTGAATTCTCGTAGTATTGTTAACAAAATTGATGATTTTAAGGTAGAAATAGTTGATGCTTTGTCTCCGGATCTGGTCTTACTGAAACCTGGTTAACTAAAGAGGACCCAAACTCTCTTCTTTCATGTAACAACCAGTATCATGTTTTTAAAGCAGACAGGATCAGCCGAAGGGGTGGGGGGGGGTTGCCATTATGGTTTCCACTTTGCTCAAGTGTTGTCAAGTGAATGTACCTGTCCACAATGATGCCGATGTAGTTTGTATAAAAATTAAGCGTTGCGATTCAGATATGCTCGTATGCAATGTATACAGGCCTTCAGTTTCTCTTAGCCACCTCTAGGAATACTTTGACCTGCTACTTGAATTTTTAAATGATCAAAACCTCCCTGTTATTTTTGCGGGTGACTTCAATTTACCTGGTATTGATTGGCTTAACATTACCGCTTCCGCGGTGCATAAACAAGCTGAATTCTTAGATCTTTTCACGTCTTTTGATCTTGTTCAACATGTACTTGAGCCGACTAGGAATGTGGCTGTTTTGGATTTAATATTTGCTAACACACCCTCTCTCATTTCTGAAACTAAATGTATGCCCCCATTAGGTATCAGCAAGAGTACATACATAAGAGTATGACAGCAGGCATACTCTATGTATTATCAGCTTGACACATCCTCTGCACGCTAACGGCTGACCCCCCCCACAAATTGGACCCTTCACTTCAAAAGAATTCGCGCGCTATACTTGTGTGCTAAAGCTCGAAGCAGACACAAAATTCGCGCACGTACTGCTTGTGTTTTCGAGCTTTAACACACAAGCATAGAGCGAGTGAGCGTACCCCCGTTTCGACTGGGTACCAATTTGCGGGGGGGGGGGTCACTGGGGTCCAATTTGCGGGGGGGGGGTCAGCCGTTAGCGTGCAGAGGATGTGTCAAGCTGATAATACATAGAGTATGCCTGCTGTCATACTCTTATGTATTATGTACTCTTGGTATCAGTGATCATAACGTTGTTACTTTTTCTATTAATGCTGCATGTTTGAATTCTGTGCCGAACAATTTACCTACAAAAGTCTGGGCAAATTCTGATAACGCTGTTTTGTATGGGTGCTTGCAGGCAATGAACTGGGGTTTGTCATTTAAAGATAAATCTGTCGATGAAATGTGGACAATTTTTAAGGATACTTGTCTAAATCTCATTGATATTTTTGTACCGACGAAACCGGCGGGAAAGCGGAAACATCCTCGAAAGTACTCTATTAATACTAAGAGATTGTTGGCTAAGAAGAAAAAGGCATATCAAAAGAGTCCCACTCTGATAACAGGAAAACGTATAAAAAAACCGCTCAGCTTTGTTCAGACTCGGTGAAGAAAGATAACCTGAAATACGAGGCCAGATTTTTGTCGAACCGAAACTCTAAAGCTTTTTACTCTTATGTTAGAAAATCTTTGTCTCCTCATAGTAGTTTGTCTTTGCTAATTGATGGTGACCGCCAGGTGTCTGAAAATTTAGATATGTCGAATGTGTTTGCTAAGCAGTTTTCTTCTGTCTATGTTACTGATGATAATACTCTGCCAACTGTTCCGGAATACGATGTCGATGAGGATATAGCCCAATCACTTTCTAGCTTCAAAATCACCCGAAAACATGTAGAAAGTGCCATCGCGAAACTGAAGCCAAATTCTAGCCCTGGGCCTGATGCCCTTCCAGCTGTTTTCTTTAAAAGGTTTAGCCTCCTTCTGTCTGTTCCTCTCCAATTAATTTTTCATGAATCCTTAGTAACGGGAACGGTGCCCTTTGACTGGAAGCAAGCTATAGTTGTTCCCATATATAAGGGCAAAGGTTGTAAGGCGGGGGCGGTTAACTATAGGCCAGTTAGTCTGACGTGTATTTGCTGTAAACTTATGGAAAGAATACTGAAGGATGAACTGTTTGATTTCTTTAATAAATCCGGCTTAATATCTTGTAACCAGCATGGTTTTGTCTCTGGTAGGTCAACTCAAACACAACTTTTGCATTGTGTAAGGGATTGGGTCACATTTATTGACAAAAACACTCCGGTAGATGTAGTTTATATCGATATTAGTAAAGCCTTTGATACGGTTAGTCACTTGAAGCTGCTTTACAAGTTGAAACGCTATAAAGTTCCTGATATATTTTGTAAATGGATTGAAAATTTTCTAAGCGATCGCTGTCAGGTGGTAAGAGTGAACGGGGTGTATTCATCACGGTGTCAGGTTCTGAGTGGGGTGCCTCAAGGAAGTGTGTTAGGTCCACTTTTATTCTTGGTGTATATTAATGATGTAATTAGTAGAGTTGAACATAGCTATGTAAAAATATATGCGGATGACACTAAAATATATTACACATGTGGTAGTGATGCTGACCGTAGTGTACTCTTAAATGATATCAATAACGTTTTTGGGTGGGCGAACGAGAACCAACTGAAAATTGCTTTGGAAAAGTGTGTTTAATGCATTTCGGTGGACGTGGAAACAACAATAAATTTGATTATACAGTGAGCAATGTTCAGATACCAGCTGTAAACTCCATGAAGGATCTAGGAGTAATCGTAGATGATAAATTAAAATTTTCACAACACTGTTCGCCAATAAGTGTTAAAGCTTTGACTCGTATGAACATTATTTTTAAGTCATTTCGATCACGAGACCGGGATTTTCTGTGTGCAATGTACACTGCTCATATACGACCTATTGTGGAGTACGACTCGCCGGTGTGGTTTCCGTATTTAATAAAGGACATTGAGAGAGTAGAAAATGTACAAAGGCGGTTTTCAAAGCGGATTCCAGGTTTGTGTTGGCAATTTTGGGATTAGCAAGTTTGGAATTGCGCAGAATCAAAGCAGATCTCAATCAGTGCTTTCGCATAGTAAAGAATCTCGACAACGTTGATTTTTCCGACTATTTTGCCTACCGTCAGGATGCGGGACTAAGGAGTCATAATTTAATGTTAGATTCTGTACATTGCCGAAGAAATGAGAAATTGAACTTTTTCAGTAGCAAAGTAGTTAAATTGTGGAATAGCCTTCCCTTTGAAGTTGTCAATGTTGATTCACTTGATGTTTTTAAATCTAAACTGCGGGATATAGATTTGTCGATTCATACAAAGCTCTTATAACATTTTCTCTGGCTATTTTACTGCACATGTTTATATAATTTCACGATTTTGCACGTAGTTTGTACATGTATATATATATATACGTACGTATTATTAGTCTAGACTTTGGTTTGTTTTTTAATGTTGTATATATGCATGGATGCATGTAAGAAGCTGTATATGCAGCTCTTTGTACTCCTTTTCAGTAAATGTTTTACTGCGTGACTATAATCTTTACTGAATAAACCAATTGTTTGTTTGTTATGGGTGAAACCTTGGCAGCATGACTGACAGTTATGACTATATTCATTCGAAACATCTCGTTGAGCTTCATATTTTTGCTTTTTAAAGCAACGTTCTAGCTTTTCTCTACCGTGAGATATAGCCGATTTTCTTGTTTTGGCGTCCAAAACTTGTCATTTTCGCAGAAATCAAATAATCCATCATTTCTTGAACTATGCAAGTCGTAAAATCAAACTAAGGGAGTCGATCTGAAGGTCTCAAAGGGGCAATTTGTCCGACGCATGATCGTCTTCCAACAGCCATCCCGCAGGCTGCTACCACAAAAAATGTAGTTTTTGCAAAAACAAGACCAATTTTTTCCAAACATTGTGGAGCATTCTCCATGCAAGCTGGAGGGCTGCTACAGAACAGATGTGTTCTGCACAAATATACCCAAGGACCAGGCCCACACCCAGGATTTTGAAAAGGGGGGGGGGTCCAAGGTAAAACGCAAGTTGGGGGTCTGGGGGGCGGAGCCCCTCAGAAGTTGAAGACTTTTTGCATTTTTTCCTAAAAACAGTACATTGGACGTTTATTTCTTGCAAAAAGTGAATTATCGCTTAAATTTTTTAAAAATAGCAGTTTTTGCCATAAAAATAGCAAAAATTTTCCATTTTGTCATCCTAAAAGGGGGGGTCTAGACCCCTTGAACCCCCCCTGGGTGCGGCCTTGCCAGGGACGTTTTTTAGTTTCCCAGATTACTGCTTTCTAGCTAAAGTAATCGCTTGAAAAATTTGGAAAAAGTAGGCAAAATACAGGTTACGCACACATTTCAGCTTATTTTTCCACAACGAAGAGCGATTTCACAATAAATAAAAAATCGTTCCCAGCTATTTGATGGAGGTATCGAATGATATAACCGATGTCTCCAGTGGTTAAGTCAGTATAAGCAAAAAAAACCATTTTGTTTGAGGGTCAAAAAATTTTCGAAGAAATCCGTTTTTTCAAGATTACTGCCAAACCTCGCGAACAAATTTGTTCCATTTATGCTCAATCGGTACAGCGTCCATATGCACATTTTGTGAGTCCGTACTAGCCGGACTTTGTTGCTTTCAGCTAGAGATTTGGCCGAAAAACCATTTTGGCGAAACTGCGATTATTTTGTTTTAAACATCGATTTCTCAAAAACTACTCGGCAGATTCCGGAGATTTTTGGCAAAATGGAAATCGTACTATTGCGGAGGGACGTTTTTCTTGGTTTGGGTTAAAACGTATCGAGTTGTAAGAAAACTCAATGCGAAGTTGCAAAATTTCGTGTTAACGTGCATTTGGCCGATTTTCTCGACAGTTAAGACCTGCTGAGCCAAATCCGAAAAACGTCCCTCGGCCCATATGTCCTTCATATAGTAGCACACGAACAACTTTGGGCCGATTCTTCAGTTTTGAGAAATCGATGTTCAAAAAGTTTTGGTCTAAATTCATGCTGTTAGATGTCTGCATGTCGGAAAATTTCTGCTAATTTTTTGCTAATGTTGCCAGTTTCGTTAAGCCCGTGTGAATGTACAGATAATAAGCTTTAAAACGATGGATAAAGCTCTTTCCAACTCCCAAAAGTGCGAAAGTTATAGCGTTTCAAAAAATCACCCCAAATGCACTGCATAAAAGGATACCACCACAAGTCATTAGCCAAGCCAACCAAACAAGCTTGGCTTAATCTGACATGACTAATGGCCTAAAATAAGCCAAGTTGGAGCCTAGAGGGTGGGTAGTTGTGACTTGTGCTGTAATATGGGATGGAGTATTTGGAGTATAGTGATGATAGGTGATTAGGGATAGGTGTAAGAAGTGGTTGCCGAAAGGTATGTGGTCGTCGTTAAAATTGTTGAGTGAATCATTGTCACTTTTGGGAGATTGATTTCTAAACGTTTGGCAAGGTAACCGCGCGTTTGCCAGCATAGGTGTGCCTAAATAAAAAATGTGGGGTGTTGGGAAAGAGGGTGGGTGGGGGACGGACCCCCTTAAATTGTTTATTTCTTTGCCACTGTCGCCACTTTGTGGCCAAAAATTTGGAGGGTACCGGGGGGAGGTACCAAAAATTTGAAAATCTGATTGATGGGTCGCGAAAAATTTGTCATTTTGGGGGGTCCCCATGAGTCCATGACCCCATCCACCGCCCCCCGCCCCTCGCACCCTAACATACCTAGGGGGCCTCCCCACTGGGGTGTGTGCATAGGTGTGTTAGGGGGGTGGGGGCGACCCGCCGACCCCCCCCCCCACCAAAATAACAAATTTTGGCGACCCCCCAATTTTCAGATTTTTTGCTACCCCCCTTAAATGTTTGGCCAAAAATGGCATACAATCAAAAATTTAGGGGGGTCCCCCACCCCCATAGGTGTACCTGGGGGTGGGTGGGGGGGAACCACACGAAGCCCAATTTTAGAAAACAATTGGAAAAAAGTTTCCAATTTTTTTCCAAAAACTTTCCAGCAGTTAACTGAACATTATTTCTAATTGTTTTCTAAAAAATATCTATTTGTTTTCTAATTATTTTCTGTTAAATGTTTTCTAACTGAGGCCACTTTCTAATTGTTTTCTAATTAATTTCTTGCCGTTTTCTAGCAAGTTTCTTAATGTTTTCTCATTGTTTTCCCTAAAAAAACGGACATTTTCTATATTATTTCTAATTGTTTTCTAAACTACTTCTATTATCTTCTCAATATTTTCTCACTATTTTCTAGCTTCCTTCCCAAGAGTTTTACAGAATATTTTCTTAATGTTTTCTGAATTTTCCTTTACTTTTCCAGGTCTTCCTTGTTAAACAAACATTCATTGAGTAATGAATCTTTGTTGTTTCTTCGCCACTCTATCTGCGTCACTCTAATTATTGATAAGTGATACACGCCAAAAGTGTCGAAGATGCTTTCCTAAAAGTGGGAATGGGCTCTGAATCTGGAAAGAAGCCCGCAGTTCCCCAAACTAAAAGTGCCACACATTCAGGTCACAGACATTTGATCGTACAGATATATATACGTATTGCAGGAACTATATATATACACACCATCAGCGGAACCTCCAGGCCTCCCCTGAAAAAATCATTAATGCGAGGATGATAAAAAATGATGGTTAAACACAAACCTAGAAATTCCGTAGAATTTTTTCAGTCGAAAGTTTTTACGAACTTTTATCCACTCCTCCAAAATTTTTTGTGGAATTTCGAAAAAATTGCAAAACTCATATTTTTAGTGTTTCAAAGAAAACAAATGAATTTTATTACTTAGCTTGTATATAATCCGATTTTTAACATTTAACGAATAATACTAACCATATTATGTTACTAACAGTTTTCGAAAGTCGAAGCAACCCCCAGCAACAAGCTAGAGGTTTCTGGAAAATTCAAGCTAGAAATTCAATTTTTCTTAGCGATTTGAGCAAAGATCTTGATTTATTCTGTTGTACAATTTCGTATCTTAACTGGTTAAGTCGCTAAGTGTGTAAGTATATCCACGACTCTGCACAATGAATACTTATACAACTTCACAGCACACTATACATACGTAGTGCGTGCGGTTACTGCATATGAGTGTGCATCTATTTCGTTAGATGTTTTAGGAAAATTACCTAGTTTACTTACATATATAATATATATATATATATATATATATATATATATACGTATACGCTAAAACAATTTCAATGCATAAGCTTTCACTAAGTATTCTATTACCTATGTACTTGGACAAGACTGAAAGGCGTCAAAAATACGAGTCGAAGGAGAGAAAATTTTTTGAAATTTTCTGCAAAAACTAGCAAACTTGACAAAAAAGATACAAATTCGTTTTTTTGGCTGGAACTTTCGCAAAACTAAACCAAACCGATTACTTTGAGGGCCCATGGATAGGTCTTGGGCTAAGCTTTAAAGCAGCCCAGTTTCGTTTCGATCTACCAGTAAGTTGCAGTAGACGAAAGTCATGGGTGTACCAGGCTACAGTTTGCCCCCTGTGAGACCCCCCCCCCACGGAGAGGCCAGACCCCCCTCCCCCCCCCTATCCGACCTCAACTACTCCCCCCCCAAGCCGAGCTCAAACCCCCCTCCCCCCTAAAATTGGGTACAAACCAGGAAAAAATGCTAAATTTTTGAAAAAATTTATTGCAATTTCTGAAAATTTTTGAAAAAAATTCGAAAAAATGGCTATAAATTACATATAAAGAGCTAAAGATGGTTATTTATAGCAATTAGAAGGTAATATACGCAATTATAAACCACAATCTGGGCTAATTTAGGCATATTTTAGCACAGATTTGTCAATTTTCAAGCCCTATTTTCGCATACGAAAACTATTGACAGAAGCTTTTGAGTATATATGCTTAAGGGGGGGGTCACTTTGGTCAAAAATCGATAGTCACGGATTTCGCTCATTTTCACACATAATATGCCCCCACATGTTCTCAAAAATAACTTAGAATATTAGCGTTCGAAATCAAACTGTGGCAGAGTTATTCAGGTTCAAAGCCGGAAAACTTGAAAATTCCGGTGATGAGCCCTGCAAGGTCAGGTGGAGACCAAACGCGACCGAAAACAGGGTTAACCGATACACCAAATTAAAGCCTTTACTAAGGTAATATTTAAGTGCAGACGTGGCTCAAGGTTAGCTATCCAGGCGTTCATAATGCATGCTTGAGTGCTGCACTGACATAACCTTGCAGCTGGGCTTATTCTAGTAACCCTTCCCCCCCCAAAATCGTTCCCCCCCCAAAAATTCCCCCCCCAAAAAAGTGGGTGCCCCTTTTGGTACCCTGAAAAAATCGCTGAGAAGGCCAAATTTTCAAAAATTTTCCGGCTTCGCCGGAGATTTTTAGTCGATTTTTGCCTATTTAAGCACTATTTTTGCACTAAAAACGAACTTTTTTGGCGATTACTATAAAAATAGCGCTATTTTTAGCACGTTTTTAGAAAAATTTTGAAACATTTTCGCCCCCCCCAAGAATGACTCGCCCCCTGAGGGGCCCCCCCAAAGAGCCCCCCCCCCAAGAAAAATTCCTTAGAATAAGCCCAGTGCAGGACTGCCCAGTATAACTTTGACTCGTTTTATCTTGCACAGACAACATTTTAGACCCATGGTTGTATGAGAAAAGTTGCTCCTCGTTCCATTAGCTATCGATTGATACCCATTTTGTCTATATTTGGAAAAATTTTAAAATTGACATTTTTCACCTGTAAAGATCAAAGGTGCCGCCACGGCAGCATGTTCAATATTGACGTATTGTTGTTGGCCACATTATGTGACAGACATAGACATATTAATTAATCTGCCAAGTTTGGTGATTTTTACCACATAATGAGTGAGAAATTATCAAAAGAATGTGAAAATTATGAAAACTGGCCATTTTTAGCAAAATTTGCTGTTTTTATGGCAAGTTTTTTGAGCTTACTGTAGATGAAAGAAACATGCGAGTACTTTTATAAGACGTGGTATTATGCCTAGAGTGCAGCTATCTATTGGCCGTTTCTGTAGCTTTTGCCAATCGCTCAGGACAAGCAAGAGTACCGTAGGTCCTGTTTTTCATGGTCCAAAAACACAAACTTTTTAACCTAACTTTTTCATTTTCCTATGTTTAACACATGTCGAGGTCTTGTTTGAGGGCCTGTACAGAACGATAGAAGCAATATTTCGCAAAACGCTCTTGTCTTGTTTCGCGGACCCATGGGGACTACTAAATATGTGAAAATGAGCAAAATCGGAGATGGTCGAAAAATCGGCAAAAAAGTGACCCCCCCTTAATGTACTGTACATCGAAAAAGGAGCATTTTTAACTAAAAAAACTTGGGTACAGTTTAGGGGGGTCCCCCTCCCCCAAATTTCGGATTTTGGTGGGGTCCCCCGAGCCAAATTTGGACCTTCTACTCCCCCCCCAACCCAAACAGGTGGTACACCTATGACGAAAGTATACGTATATATATATATACAGTACATTTCATGAAATCCAGGACTGGTGGCGTAATTTCCAAATTGGCGAAAACAGCAAAATGTCGCCAATTATTAGCGATTTTCGCCAAAGTTGGCGAAAACTTCGAACAAAGTTGGCGAAAAAAACAAGGATTGTCGCCAATTAAACAAGACTTTTCGCCAATTTTGGCGAAAATTGCCGTCACTTCGCGATATTTCGCCAATTTGGAAATTACGCCACCAGTCCTGGATTTCATGAAATGTACTGTATATATATACGTGTGTGTGTGTGTGTGTGTGTGTGTGTGTGTGTGTGTGTGTGTGTGTGTGTGTGTGTGTGTGTGTGTGTGTGTGTGTGTGTGTGTGTGTGTGTGTGTGTGTGTGTGTGTGTGTGTGTGTGTGAGTGTGTGAGTGTGTGTGTGTGTGTGTGTGTGTGTGTGTGTGTGTGTGTGTGTGTGTGTGTGTGTGATTTTTGTTACCGGTTCAACAAAAAATCACCACATTAACAAAAAATCAGTGGCGGATCGGATCCCAGAGAGCAGCTAGCAAAGCTTTCTCATACGTTTTGGATAGAGCGCACGAAATAACGTATTTAGAATAGAACCCAAAACCGCTAACCTAATGTCCCAACTAGGGCAACTGACCCCACCGGAAGTGTTAGTGGCGCTGATGGACCCCACCCCACCCATAGGTGTGGCTGGCGAAAAAAGTGGGGGTGGGGGTTTGAAAAAAGTAGGGTGGGGGTTTGGCAAAAAAGAGGGAGGGGGGGTCGAGAAAAAGTCGATTTGGGGGGAGGGGTAAGAAAAATTTTCGAGGGGGGAGGGCGGCAAAAAAATTGGTTTTTCGCTAAAAACTGCGAATTTTTCTCAATTTTCAACTATTTTTAGGTATTTTTAAA
>JASAND010022455.1:0-99692 GCA_030248195.1 Trissonchulus latispiculum | reverse complement strand
GTGTTAAGGACTGTCTCTTCGCTCTCTGGCCGAGGAAAGGAATAACGACACCGTAGAGCGGAAGACTCCTTAGGCTTCTCCTGCTTGGAGTTGAATTTGGCAAATGGCCGCTTCTTGCAGCTGCCAGTGCAGGTGTGCATCTGTTTAGTCGTAACCAGACGATGCATAACAGGATCTCTTTCAGGGTCGGGTCGACGGCAGGTCAAATATTTATCAATGAACTCGACGACCTTTTCTGGAGGATCGCGTCCATACACGGGAGCACCCTTTATCCAAAGCTTCATATGTATGTGGGGGGCGCCCCGCGCTTGATATTCCTTCCTCCAGACCCAGTGTTCCACTTCCCCGAATATCCCGTCAGGGCCGAGGATCATTTCATCCATCAGAATCTGGAACCTGCGATGGAAATGCTGACTGACTGACACCGGATCCAACGCGCAAAGGCTAGCCGTGGTCACTCCATCCACGTTTGGGACATTTCTGTTCATACGGACAAGGAACTCTCTCATGTCGGGCCAGTCGTGCTCCGAGCAAGACAGAGTAACGAAGAATGTGGCAGGTCCCCAGGTCCTGTCCATTACCTCCAGGTCCCCTCTGAATGCCTCCCAGTACTGTTTCGTACCAACGACCTTCGCGAATGTACAGAAGAGTTGTTCTTCCAGCTGTCGGTCCTTGTGATGAATCTTAAGCAGGAAATCGCGCGCTGTCAACTCCCTGCCAATTTTGACACTGTTAACAGTGCCAAAGATGCCTTGGTCCGTGAGCCGCATCCTCTTCAGGTGGACGTTTTCAAAAAGAAAGGGGATGTTTTTGCGAAAATCTCCACTCTCGTGACGAAGTCGCGCCTTTACGTAGTTAGCAGGAAAGACTGTTTTTTCCCTGGCGTGGTACATCCCAAACCGACCTCGGGGGTAAAGTTCCGGGAAGCAGAGGACGTCGTTAAGCTCATCGCGATCCCCAGTCGGCTCAGCCGTGACCCGCTTCATCGAGAATAAGTCAATGTCGGACAGTCTGGAAATTGGGGCATCAACGGGGTGAACCGTGAAATGGTCCAATACTTCAGTCGGTGGAACTCTTCGAAGGATCGTCTCGTCGCCGGCCATCCAGGTCTCTTCCTCATGCTGCACAACAGGCTCAGCATCCAGGAGGGAAAGGTCAACGACCACATCCTTGTAATGCGGATTGTTGGCCTTTAAATACTCCACTGCCTTCTGCCACCGCCCAAGATCCACTAGGTTCCGGAAGATGACCTTCTGCTGAGTGGGAAGACTGTCCACAAGTATGCAGAGGCATCCAGTGGCGGGCAGCTGCTTTGCAGTTTCTGAGTACGTCTGTCCAGGCAGGGGCAGATGAATCACACACCCCCGCATGGCTCTCGTCAGGGTGGACGCCGGACCTCGGTAAAGGTAAGGCTTCAGCTTAATGATGTTCATGAAGCTTCTGCGCAGTTGAATCAAAAGATGCTCCACGAAGTTCAGATCCCGTATTTCCGGAGGAGCTGGATCAACGCCCATGCCATTGGCAACGGAGTAGCTGGGAAGATCACCTTTTTTGATCGCACCGAGGCAATGATTCCGGCACAGATCGCAGGGGAATTGCAGTTGACCTTCGTCGATGGCGCGCCTAACGGCTGGATGGAAGTCGTGCGTCCCCAGACACCTGGCCTCCTCTGACTCAACATGGCATAGTTCGGGTTTTCGAAATAGACGATGGCAGAAATCGCAGGCTTCCGTTGGGTAGTCAGCCAGTCTAGTTTGGAACCGCCCAAAAAGGTCACCGTAGTTCTCGATGAAGTCAGCCTCCATGGAAGTAGGCTCCCGGAAAGGGGCACTGCCCTCCTTTTGCGGCTCGCCCTTTTTCTCGAGTTTGGTGTACTGGGAGACGAAGGAAGAGAATTCCCGCCAGCTGCCCCCGCACAGAACCGTCTCAAATCTGGATATCCAGAGAGACAGTTGCCGCGCTTCGTAGATCCGCCTAATAAGGGTCCTCACCCGGGGATAGTGGGCCATGACATAGTGTCTGAGGAATTTAATATGGTCCAGACAGTCAGTCTCATGAGGGCATTGGGGATAGGGCAAGGACTTGCAGTAGTGGCACTTTTCGAAATGGAGGAGGGCCCGTCTCAGTTTAATGAAGTCCAGCTGCGGGTCTAACGGCTGCAGCGCAACGTGCAGGCGCCTTGCCCAATTTTCAGGAATCTCGCAGCTGTCGTCGCAAGGCCGGCGAATAGTAGCAACCGGTCCCTCTGCCACAACCTCGCTGCTCAGTCCAACGGATTCCCCAGCTGCGACGGCCACCTAAAATAATTAAAAAACAGCAACGCAGAGAATTCCAAGTTACGCATAATCATAACTGAAATCTCAGCCCGTACAAAGCAAACAGTTTCTTCCGTCTAAACGAACTCATAACAGTTAACAACTCAGCGCTACTAGCGATACCCTCAATTCCTAAGTAAAAGTGGCCACCGAATATGTAAATTTAATTTAGTTAATATTAGGAGTTGCTCACGTACACCCGTCCACACACCTTACGCGTAATGGCTCGATCCCGATAAACAGTCGCTCACCTACACCAGTCCATACACCTTACACGTAATGGCTCGATTCCAGTCAACGTTCGCTCACCTACACCTATTCATATACCTTACACGTAATGGCTCGATCCCGATGAAGGTGTATATATACAATTAAAACTCCTAATTTACATAAATTTTCTGCAATGAATCAATTGACAGCTACAATATCGGAACGATGGCCTACTAACGACACTACTAATGCCAACTAATGTCTCCAGCAGAAAAACTCCACCCGATTTGTGCCGAATCCAGCACTAAATATTTACAGACACTTAATGAAGAATGGGCACACACCCACAAATCACTCCATCTGCTCCATTTCAAAGTCCGATTAGGAAACCCTACTAAACCAAACCTAAACATTTAAGTTAACGATTCTAGCAAGATGAAAAAGTTAACCTAAGAAAACCTACCAGTTTCGCTAAAATATTCCTGCATTCTCCCTCCACATCCTCCACTTCCTTGTCCGTTCCACAAGCCGATGTATCCAGCACAGGCAAGTCATCACCGCCTGCACCATCCTCCCCATCAAGTGCTGGGTCCCCAGCCGCCAAGCGGTCCTCCATCCTTATGTCAAACCTCTCGTGGGTTCTGACGTGGTACTGCTCTCCCCCATAGGTTTCCCTGAGGGTCTCCTCCCTGTTCCCGGCAGAGATGGTACTCACCGTATCCTCCGCTGAAGCCCACACCCTTCGGAGGTAGTAAATGCTTTTGTAGAATTCCTTGATCTTGGCATTCCTCAGCTCCAATCCACTGCGGACCAATCGTAGGACAACCATCTTTTGGCTCAGCTTCCGTCTCCAAAGGCCTGGGTAGGCTTCCAAGTAGCTACGCACTAACCTTGCTGTAGCAAACCGGACCATGTTTTCGTTCGCCACCCTTCTCCCTTCGGCAGACCTTTTGGCGATCCTACGGATTCCTCTCTCCACTGTCCTGCAAGCCTTCTTCCCAGACTGCTGGCGCTTCTCATTTCGCCACACCTCGTCTTTCCAGTACCTTTGTCTTTTCTTCGCCAAAATAGACTCCCTGTCACGTATGTACCGTTCACGCCAGCCAACGCGAAGTAGTCGTTTGCGCCGGGGTGACTTCATATTCTCTTTGTAGTTCTCCTGGACCTTTTTCTTCCAACGTTCAGTCGTCCTCGGCGAGCGATGGTACTTCTTTAAGCACTGTTCAGCCAACTTCTTGTGGAGGCGAACAGAGCTGTTTTTGGTACTCCCTCCCAACATCTCAACGTATCGCCTCTTCGCCGCTTCGTTGGTCTTTTCTCTGTACCCAGGCGATTCTGCGTACCTCAATTTCCTTTTCTCCAGGACGGCAGACCTTCTCCTTGTGTATTTCTCCCCTTCCTTGGACCTTCTTCGCCTATTAGCAGATAATCGTGACACGTCAATTTCTGGCGAAGCATCAAGCTCAGGACTTGAGACCTGATCATCTGTACATCTTCGTCTTCGCTTCTCCCTGCTAACAACATCCTCCGCATCCGCCACAGCTTCACTCTCAGTAAAATCCGGAAAAAGCACCCGGTTGGATCGCTTTCGAGAAGGAACCGAAGCTCGGGGAACAACGTTTTCAGGGGTAGGATCGTTTTCAATAGCCTCAGCTGATGGAGACAACAAAGCGGCTACTCTTGACTCCCGTAAGTCATTAAGACGATCTCTTCGAGACGCACTGCGCTCGGCCGATCTGGTTCGACTAACAGCGTTCTGAGGGTTAGGAAGGAAGACGTTTATTCCTGGATCATTTCCGACGAACAAGGGGGAATCTAATCTGGACTGCCGCAAATTTCGGAGAACAGGTTTCCTGGAAGCACTTCGTTCAGCCAGTGAACGTCTCATGGCGTCCAGGTCCCCACAGCGATCTATACCTCGACCTCCTTCTGCCGTCCCAGGGGAGGAAAGGATAGGTGGCGTCGCAGGGCATGGAGACTGAGTTTCCTCGACATGCCTGTCAGCACCAGACATGGGATCCGTTTCAGAATGGGAAGGCAAGACTTCTGGAGAGTCAATTAAGTCCTTATCTGACGCAAGCTTTCGTCGTTTCAAGTAAGCTTCTCGCTTTTTCCGCTGAGGAACTGCTGACCGCCGCCGCTTTCCCATTTTCTGCAAAAACATAAATAAGCTTTTCAGCACAATTATTTCTATAACTGGTGTAATCAAAATCTTGACAGCAAACACCAGCCAGTATATACCTGAACTTAATTCAGATACACACCAACCGAGCATAGTTGAGTAACCGTACAATTGTACAGTGAGCAAAACGGTGGTACAGGACTCCCCGAAACAGTGCATAAAACTGCAAAAAGTTGACTATTTTGAATTGACGAAATTGCGCGAAATTGACTTTATTTTTGCCTAATTTGCCCTTATTTTGTCGTTTTGAACCTTTTCAAATCAACTTTTTTTGCATTTTCAAAAATCTAAGTTCACTCGATTTTTGCGTTTGCGTTTTCCATCCTCACCCGCGCGAAAAAGTTTTCTGAATGATGCAACTATAGTAACCCTATTCTAGGGGGAGCGCTAACGCGCTCCCCCTAATAAGCATACGATACCTTAAACTACGCACGTGACCCTTCCGCTTCCCCTATACTTTTCCTCATTTCCAGCAGTAACCTCTACTCCTCAATCCCAATCCTAATATATATATTATATATAGATATATATATATATATATATATATATTATATATATGTACAAAGTCAAAAAGTCCGCTTCACACTTACTTCCTCTATAAGCAATAAGGAGAAAAGAACGGGACGAATCTGTTATTATAAATAATCACAGCATTCAGAGCAGCGGATATATAGCTTGGGATAAACGTAGAGCACGGTATACAGCTGAAAGCAGTAGGACGACGGAATCGCAATGCCGAACGCAGGAGGCAATATTGTAGGATAATAATAGTTTAATGAATCGGGGAAAATGGATGGAGCAATGTATCAATAAAAAGATTGACATATGAGATCAGTCAGGTAAGGTTCGTAGGTTCGTTGTGCAAAATAGAGGACTCGAAGCATAGCGCATAATTAGGGAAACAAACAAACACGACATATATAAGCTCGTATGTACAGCCTGAAACAAAAAACAACTTTAACATACAAATCAGGAGCAGACTTTTGTTTATGGAGGGGGTTTAAGGGACGATAGGAGCTGAGTCGGGTTTAAGGGAAGATAGGAGCTGGAGGGGGGGGTTTAAGGGATTACACATAGAAATTTTTTCATACCAAAGTGACCAGTTTTCGAAAATTTTGATCATTGAAGCTCCGGACACTGCTTTGGAAATTTTGAGTTTTGACCGGACCCTGGCCAGGGTGCCACAGGCCGCTGGGACCACTTTGGTAGGGTCCTCCAATGACAAAAAATGTTCGCCCTCACCAAGGGCTTTCATTTGATACCAGACTTGGCCACTTTTGTAAAAATCGATTTTTGGCCATTTTGGACCGGTCCGGACCCTGGTCAGGGCGCCACAGGCCGCTGGGTCCACTTTGGAGGGGTCCTCCAATGACAAAAAATGTTCGCCTCACCAAGGGCTTTCATTTGATACCAGACTTGGCCACTTTTGGAAAAATCGATTTTTGGCCATTTTGGACCGGTCCGGACCCTGGTCAGGGCGCCACAGGCCGCTGGGTCCACTTTGGAGGGGTCCTCCAATGACAAAAAATGTTCGCCTCACCAAGGGCTTTCATTTGGTACCAGACTTGGCCACTTTTGGAAAAATCGATTTTTGGCCATTTTGGACCGGTCCGGACCCTGGTCAGGGCGCCACAGGCCGCTGGGTCCACTTTGGAGGGGTCCTCCAATGACAAAAAATGTTCGCCTCACCAAGGGCTTTCATTTGGTACCAGACTTGGCCACTTTTGGAAAAATCGATTTTTGGCCATTTTGGACCGGTCCGGACCCTGGTCAGGGCGCCACAGGCCGCTGGGTCCACTTTGGAGGGGTCCTCCAATGACAAAAAATGTTCGCCTCACCAAGGGCTTTCATTTGGTACCAGACTTGGTCACTTTTGGAAAAATCGATTTTTGGCCATTTTGGACCGGTCCGGACCCTGGCCAGGGCGCCACAGGCCGCTGGGTCCACTTTGGAGGGGTCCTCCAATGACAAAAAATATTCGCCTCACCAAGGGCTTTCATTTGATACCAAACTTGGTCACTTTTGGAAAAATCGATTTTTGGCCATTTTGGACCCGGTCCCCGGTCCGGACCCCTGGCCAGGGCGCCACAGGGGTCCGGGCGAAACCTACTATAGCCTATGCTGCACTGCTCCCGCACCCCACCCCAAACCCCAAATAAGAGAGACCTGCTCACTGTAGATATTTCTGTAGAAGAGGTTAAAGTTGGAGTTGCGACACGGTAGGGCCCACCACCATCAGGGTGCCCCCCAGCCCCATGGATAGGTCCTACAGCGAAACTAATGGGCCCTTTAGATTCACCATATAGGGGTTCCTATTCGAATACGAAACCTCAGCCCAGCAGCTCTTATGTATAGGGCTGCCTACTCCGTAGGCCCAGACCCCCCTTTTACACACTAACTTTTGACCCCTGGCCAGGGCGCCACAAACCACCGAGCAGCACCATCTCACTTCCCGGAGCCCTTCACCCTTGGGCCATGCCACATGAGCCATATGAGAGCCCGGCTTCGCTCGCTGCGATCTATTTCGTGGCTAGAATATTTTCGGACTTAGTTTTTTTTCGGGGGTCACTTGGGGGGTCCCCACCGGGGGGGTGGGGCCATCTGGGGGGGTCCTGGAACCGCGGAAACTAATTTCCCCGGAATTGCGGAACTTTTTGTACAAAAAAAACCTAAAATAGTACGGCTCTGAAGGGTCTTCCGACCTGCACCCCTGGGGGAAAAAAAAATGGAGAGAAACGCGACCTGCGCGGGGGGCCAATTTTCATATCTCAAGATCTACCCGGCCGATCCGGCTGAAATTTTCACAGCATGTACCCCTGCCCACAGGCTCTTCACACAGCAAGTTTCAGCCCGATCGGTCCACTCCTCCGCTGGCCCCAGGCCAAACAATGTCCAGATTATACACATTGCGTCAAATTTTCCCTATTCTAGGGGGAGCGCTAACGCGCTCCCCCTAATATCTGAAATTGTTTACTTTACGAAGCGCGTTACCTACGAAAACCACAAACTAGGTCTAGTAGAGCCGCCAAGGTATACAGAAGTCACCAGTCCTTTGCTTTACAGCGTCACCCGCTGAAAATATTTGATTTCTATAATCAATACTGGAACCTTTCTAAGCGCTTGTGTAATTGCATTGCCCTGTGGGGCTACTAAATATCGTGAAAACAGCTTCTGTGTGTGCAAAAACATGAAATAACGCAACTTTTAGCACATTGTGTAATTTTGGAGTGACCGGAAAAAAAAGAGGAAAAAAGGTTTTTTCCGGCAATCTTTTTTTCCGGAAAAAACCAACCCTAACCTCCAGTAACTGAACCCAGCTTAGGCGGTATCAGTAGATTCTCTTCCTCATAAAGTTTTGGCAGTTTCAGTAGTTTGTTTTGGCTTTAAAAGAGTCAGGCTTGTGCACGTTGTATGTATTCTGTATTGCTGTCGAACGCGTGTAAATCGATTGTAACTTGTTGTTCTTGCCCGCATTGTTTCAGGTTTTGGCTCAGCAAAGATTAGCTCAAGCTCAGCATCAAGCAGAAAATCAGGACTTTGATCCAGCTACCTTCTTCGATACACTCCCTCCATCGCTGCGACAACAGGTTTTTGTCTTTCGTTGCCATTTGCTAATTTGGCATTGAATTTGCCTGCTGAAAATGAAACTTGTAAAGCCTCAAACCTATGTAATTTGTGAAATAAAAATTATCTGTTTCTTGTAGATGCTTGCTGACATTGATGACAGCCAGCTTGGAGCTCTTCCTGAAAACTTGGCCACAGAAGCCAGGCGATTACGATCTCAGTTAGATCATCAGCAGGCTGCTAGATTTGCTGCTATGCAAAACTACTATCCCTGGATTCGTCGAGGATATGGTAATAAATTAGTTTTGCTTGCTTAGTCTATGCTTATATTTGTAATCTTTAGGTTCAATCATATAAGTATAACATGTAGATGAATTCTTATGCTAGGAAATAATGAATTAGGAAATAGCGAGTCAAGAAATCAATATTTGGCAGACAGTGTGAATTTTGAATAGCCTTGAATAAACTTTGGTCTTGAAAAGCCAATTAAATTCAAGCATAGAGAAAATTTATTTCTCCGACTGGCTAAGGTTGAATTATTGTAAAATTTGAAAAAGATTTTTGGATTTTTGTCTAGGAGCTCGATACACTGTGCGGCCCTCTGGTCATGATGGCACAAGTCAGAACATTTACAACATTTTCAACGTCAACACTCAGCCGGTTTCGGACGCTCAGAAAAAGGCCAAAGGTCAACAGCTGCTGGACAAGGAGGCCCTCTGCTGTCTCCTGGTCCTCTTCTTTATAGAGGATCAGAAACTGAATATTGGCCGTCTCCAGCGAATCATAAAGAATCTGTGCTATCACACCCCCACTCGGGACTGGATTATACGGGCCCTGGTTTCCATACTTGAGCGTGCTGAGCATGCCATGGTGCTCCCTCCACCCGTCCCCATCAATACCAGTACCCCGGCCAAGCCCTTTTCGGATGCGACTGCTGCGGAGACCGCCCCCCTTCCTGGTGTTATCTGTGACGCCAAGGCCCCCTCCAATCACTGGCTGAATGTTTCTCTGAACACATCGATGGGCAACAAGTCCCCCGTGTTTCAACTGTGCCAGGATATCAGTCTGAATAAGCCTGCCGGCCTAAAGCGAGCCAGTGCTGCCAGTATTACGTCTGCTGCGGGTTCCCATAGTAGTGTCGCCGGGGCTGGTTCGGCAGTAGGCGCCTCTGTGTCTGCTGGTGCAGCCAGCGGACTGAACAACATTGTGATTCATCCGCAGGCCTGTTCCTATCTCTGTCGTCATGCCCTGGATACCCTGATTTCTCTGGCCAAAACCTTCCCATCCCATTTTGCGCCCACTCGCAGTGGTACGGAGGAAACGGCGGCGACCCAGTTGGATTCCAGCACTGCCACCGTTGCCGGAGATCAGTCTTTACAGAGCACTGGGGATGCCAACAGTACCACGACTGGTGGCGCTCAGAAGACACCGACCAAGGCGCCGGCTAGCGGTAGCAGCGGTAAAGCGCCCAAAGAACGCGCTGCTAATTTCCGCTCAGATACAGATCTGTGGGACCTGTTGCTGAAGCTGAACAATGCTAGTGTTCAGGCGCCGCCGGCCGTTGGTAGTACGGCCAGCCCGGCCCTGGGCAGCCTGTCCAGAAAGGGTAAGAGTGTTGTGCGGGCTCACTCCGTTTCCTCGCACAGTGTGACGGAACTGAGTCACTATGAGAGCTATGAGCGCTCCCCGCTGGGCTGGCTGCTGAACATGCTGAAACATTCGATTATTGTGAAAAATCCGTCCCTGGTTGATCGATTGCTGAAACTGTTATCACTGGTGATAGCTTCCCTGCCTGCTGAGGAAACTGTACCGCCTCTGGTGGAATCGGATGAGGCTAAAACTGGTACGTATGTCGTTATAGTTGTCTAGAGTAATTATAAGCGTATAGTATGCAACTTAGGCGCATAATAGACAAACCCATTGGTTGTGTGTCGAGCTTTAGCTTTAAGAGACACTGGTTCTTAATCTTTTTTATGTGAATTTTAAATAATTGAATTGATGTCATAAAATTGCCTCGGAACTGTTTCCATTGTTTCGTAACTTTATTGCATTCTGCTCTGTCTATTTCTTCTTTGATGAAGCAAGGTAGCTTGCATTGAATGTCCCTAAGGGGCCTCGCGACAGCTCACCGTTAGCGGGCGGGAAGTAATACTTACTTACTTACTTACTTACTTCTTCTTTGATGGAAGTGTGTATTCTTTTAATTCTATATGATTGTCTATTTTTGCAGAGGATAGTGCCAAAATGGAATTGGACAAAGCGATACTAAAACCACAATTGAAGCTGTTAGTTGAGGTTTGTATTCTTGTCTCTGTTTTTTATTTTGTGTACTTTCTGTTATGTTGTTATTTTGATTTGAATTAAGACTTTGCTGGCTTTCTTAATTTAAGTTTCTGAAAGCTTGTATTCATTCTTTGCAGGTCTTAACTGAGGGTCTCTGCAGTGATGATGGTCTTGAAGACGCTCGCAATCTGCTACTGCATCTGGTCCGGGTTATGGGGTCTTCTATTCAGCATACTATCTTCATGTAAGTAACCTTGCTTTGCTTTGTCTTGAAAATACTTCTGAACATAGTTAGCTGTCAATAGTTACTATCAACAAGAGTGCATAATCATAAGAGTGTGACAGCAGGCAGGTTCTCTCTTATATGCTCGCACACTAACGGACCACCATTCCTCAATTATATAGTCCACTAGTTTCACTTGATTTGTTTTGGAGCTTTTGCTGTAACACGTATGGGCGACTGAGTACGCGCAAACGTGTACTGGGTAGATACTCATTTGCGGGTGGGATCACTAGGTGTGCAGTTGCAAGAGTAGTGGGTTGCTTAGCGTACAGAACGTGCTGGCATTTTTTTTAGGGTTTTGAGGGATGGGGAAGTGGGGGGCAGTCCAAGGTATAAAATACCTAAATTTTTAGCGAAAAATTTGCATTTTTTTAGGTAAAAACACAAAAAAAATCGCTGTTTTTAAGCTTAAAATTAACTTATAAGAACATAAATTAGCTAAAAATTCAGAAAATTTTTGAAAATTTGACCTCAAAAACTTAAATTTTTGACACTTTTGGGCGACCCCCAAAAAGTGGGGGGGGCTTGCCGAAAAGTGGGGGGGCTTGCCGAAAAGTGGGGGGATGAAAGTTGGGGGGGCTCCGAAAAGTGGAGGGGGAACCGAAAAGTGGGCCCCCTCCCCCACTAAAAAATGCCAGACGTGGATCACGAGTTGATTATAGAGAGCCTTGAGCATTCTCAGTTCCTACAACAACGCAGCATTTTGCTTAAACGATTTCAGGTTGCTGGTTGAGAGTGCTAAGTCTTTGGGTGAGCGTTTGGCCTCCGAAATTCAGTCTCTCCATCGGGATTTGTTGAAACTGAGGCAGGATCGAGCTACTGAAGACGAGCCGGTTCCCGGCCCATCTTCTCTGCACCAGCAGAAAGGCGTTATGGAAGATAGGTAGACTAAATTGTTTTATGGAAAATAATATTATTTTTATTTTTTATTTATTTATCTATTTATTTTATTTTTGAATTTGTTTGACAAAGAAGAAGAGATAGTGTTTAATATTATGAAGCTAACGTGCGGACGTTTCATGTTTACACGCTGACAAAAAAGCGAAATCACTAAGAATGGTTCCTGCCCAGGCTAAACATTGTTTTGGCTTTCCCCGTGAAAATGTTACAATAAATTTGTACAGTATTGGGTGTTTTTCTTGGTATGTTTTAATAAATATTTCTTCTTGTGTTTATTTCAGATTTTTCCCTGGTGCGAAGGTTGTGATCTCTTCTTCGGGTCAAGAAAGGGTTAATATGGGCGCCAGTCCGGAACTTCAGCTCCCATCCATTGTGTCTTTGACTCAGAAAAATTCTAATCAGAAATTTCTGTTGCGAACACTGAACACTATTGTGCAGCTCAAGGATGCTATTCGATATAGGGAGGAAAATATGAAGAAAAATCAGAAATCTCAAAGTACGTAAATAATGACGCCCTCGCAACAGGTCTGATTTGCAAGGGCCTTTTCGCAGTGTGAGTTAAAGGTGTATAGTTAAAAACATTTTAACTAGCTTAACTCAGAAGGTTAACTAAGTGTTGAACTGAACCTTGTTATCTGTTAACCCTGTGCTCGAAAAGGACTTAATTAATATTAACTCTTTTAACTCATTTAACTCTGCGCGAGAATGTCTTAACTTTAGTTGGATAATCCTAGAAATACTGTTTTGTCTATTTTTCTGTCGGTTGTACTGTACTATAAAGTATAAACAAGAAATTGTTTGAAACTTCTGTCTTGTTTTTTTGTTTTTCTGAGAGCACAATTTTGCCGTTTTAATTTCACAACAACAAACAGCATGTTTTAGCACAATGTTTTGGTTCTATTTTAGCACAAACACCTGCCACTGCTGAGCCGGCAGTAGCAGCAGGAGCGGCGGCGGCAGAAGGAGGAACACCTGAAACGGAACCGGTCACTGAATCCAGTGCTGCAACCGCCGCCGCAGAGGCCGCCACAGATACCTCAGTACCCTCGTTGACTGAACAGCCTACTGTGGTCCTTCCAGCCACCACGGATCAGACAAGTCCCATGGAAACGGATTCTCCGGGTAATTTAACAGTGATATTGTCAGAGTCATTTCCCATTTGTTTTGTTGTGTAGGGGCTCGGTAGCGCCCTTATTAACCGTATGATTTAAAAAAATTTAAAGTGTATTCAAATATTTTTTAAAAATGTTTACGGTCTCGTTCATCTTACCCCTGACGTTTCTGCCCATATTTGAAATTGAAACCAGTTTTTTCCAAGGCAAAAACTTATGGGGGGGGGCGGTCCCCTGTAGGTCTGGTGGGGGGGGGGGGGGTAAAAATTATTAAAAACTAGCTATTTGTTGATGCTAAGCTAAAAAATAATTATTTTTAACCTAAATTTTGGCTTAGAATAGCTAAAAATGCTTAAAAATGTCTAAAAATCCGGCGAAGCCGGAAAATTTTTTCAAAATTTACCCTCAAAACCTTATTTTTCCGGTCACTTTAGAGTTCTGGTGAGCAAGGCCCGAATCCTGGGGCGATGATTCTGGGGGTAATCGATTTGTGGGGAGGGGGCACCCCCTGTAGGAAAAGCCAGGAGACAGTGCTCTTCTTTTTTTGTTTCTTTAAATTTTATTGCTTATTCTGTTATTTTGTGTGAATGGTGGCAAAAGGTTGTTTCTGTTGAGCAGTCATTCTAGTCAATCAATTTAAATAAGTAATTTTTAGTGTCATGTTTTGGATTTTTCAGAACAAACCAGTCGTTTGAGTGTATTGTTGGGAGCTGAGGATTTGTGGGGCATCCTGAGCTCTTGCCTTAGTGATCTGGCTCAGGCGTCTGATCCCCATGCGGTCCTGGTTCTACAGCCCGCCGTTGAGGCATTCTTCATTGTCCATGCGCCCAGTGAGAAGAAGAAAAAGGACAAGAGCAGACAAGGGGTTAGAATAGTTTTTCAGCGTAATCAGTTGATCGCTGTATATTAATTGTTGCTGTTTAAAATGATTTTTTACTTTCATTTGTTGTGAACTTTTTTGTTTTTAATGTTGCTACGTCTGTCTATCTGTCTGTCTGTTTTCGGCCACTCAACCCCAAAACTATATTATGGGGGTCAGCCTATGAAGGTTTAATAGTGAGCGGATGCAGCAGCCATATCATGACCGACTCGGTCTTTGGGTGATGTGGGTCACCGATCCTGATTTTTTTATACTTGCCATTGACTTCCGCAAACCATAGTTCGTCCTATGCTTATTGCCTTATCTTCTTTCTCTTTCTTCCAGTCCGCGTTTACTTCATTTTCTTGTGCTGTTTTAGTCTAGCGCAGAGCGTGACCGTACTACATCTGGGGCCAGTGGGACTGGTGCCGCAGACATCCTGGAGCCTCCGTCACCAGCTGTATTGGACCAGGCCATGAGTGGCTCTGTCTGTGCCGATCTAACCAAAGACTCCACCTCCATGTACTCTCTGGCCAACATGAATGCCCTACCTCTGGATACACAGAAGTTTCTTAGATTTGCCCGTATGTTGGCATTTTTTATTAAACCTAACTAAACTTAACCATTTATAGACGTTTTATTTCTGTGGTGCGTTCAGTTTATCCTGGCAGTTGCTGAGTCTGAATTTTCTAATAACAAAAGTATCCACTTTTTTCAGAACAACATCGTGCAGTACTGAATCATATTCTGCGTCAGAGTCAGGGTCATTTAGCGGATGGACCCTTCTCTGTTCTTGTGGACCATACGCGTCTGCTGGACTTTGATATCAAGCGAAAGTATTTCCGACGTGAGCTGGAGCGTAATGATCAGGGCATGAGGTGTGTACAAAATCTATTTTTTGTCTGTGCTGTTGAACTTACATGGCATGGCTGGAATTTGTTGTAGTTAGTGTGAAAAATTTTCGGTCAGCAGAAAGTGCTTAGAAATGCGGAATAGAGGGGCTTGATGTCAAACGGTTTTGCATTTATTGATCGTGTTAGGAGTTAGGTAGCAATCCCCACCAATTGTCGGTAATTTACATGGATCAGCCCTGGATCATGTGTTTGTCCGCGTTGTAAAACGCATTATTAATTCATTGTCACTTCAGTTTGGATACGAACTCCTTCTAGCTTGGTGCGACTGTAGCCTCGGTAGCTCAGTTGGCAGAGCGTCGGAGCGTTCATCCGAAAGTCGTGGGTTCGAATCCCACCCGAGGCCCGAATTTTTCGGGTCTCAGGTGCTGAAGTGACAATTTCATTTCTTACATTTACATATTCGTTAGATTGTTTACTCGCCAGTTTCAGTCTCATCCATAATTTAAATTTAGTTAAAACGGTCGTGCTTTTTGACTTGATGGCAGACACTTTCTTCTACAGAGATTACATCACATTTCTACTGGATTAGTTAGTAACTGTTGTTTTAGACGGGACGATGTGGCGATACGGGTTCGACGGGATTCCGTTTTCCAGGATAGCTTCCGGGAATTGCACAGACTTCGCGTGAATGATTGGAAGGGACGATTTTTCATTGTCTTTGAAGGTTAATACTGTTCATAACCTAAATTGTTCCTTTCATTTATTTAGCGGTTTGTGGTGATTTATGATAATTAGTAATTTGTCTAAATATCCTTTGTACTTGCTGGCTATTGTAATTTTGCATGTTTTTGTTTTTTTAATTTATTTATTTGTTATTCTTATTTTTAGGCGAAGAAGGTCAGGACGCTGGTGGTTTACTGCGAGAATGGTTTTCCATAATTACTCGTGAAATCTTCAATCCAAATTACGCCCTGTTTCAAACGGCTCCCGGTGATCGGGTTACCTACATGATCAACCCTTCCTCCTACATAAATCATGAGCATTTGGACTATTTTAAGGTTAGCTTTAGAGAAACAATACATAGTATATTTCAACTTAGCTGCAGTTCTACAGCTTCCTTGTGTTTTCAGAATGGTTCCATGTGCTGCTTTTGTAGTCATTTGACGGCGAAATACTTGCGTTGACTGTTTTTTGCGTAAACCCTCTAGGGCATATTTTTGAAGCTTTAGTTTATGTATTTGTTGAGTAAATAACTATATTCACAGTATTATGATTTTCTTGTTGCAGTTTGTTGGTCGCATAATTGCCAAGGCTGTCTATGACAACAAACTTTTGGACTGTTACTTTACTCGGGCATTCTACAAGCATATTCTGGGTGTTAAAGTCAAGTAAGTTGGCCACTAGTTCGATTTTGGGCTGTTCTAGACTAATAACTAAATAGTTATTGGGAGTTTAAAAGACGATAACTCCTGTTTGATTCGTTTTGTGTAGGTGGCGTAGATACTACCGTATTTGTCCTCATTTCTTCGCAATAAACCGGGTCGTAGTTTTCGGTCTTGTCTTGGATTGCTTCAGTTATTGTAGATTGCTTATTGCTTACAAAATAGAAATCGTTTTGACATTATTTTTGGAATTTTGATTGAATATATATATATATGTTGTTTGTTTAATTAAATTCGATTTATGATTATTTTTCAACTTAATTCTAGATATACCGATATGGAAAGTGAAGATCCGTCCTTCTATCAGAGTCTTGTCTTTCTCCTAGATAATCCAGTTGAAGATCTTGGCTATGACTTAACCTTTAGTGTCGAGGTTTGTGCTATTTTCCAAAATTTATTTTTAAGACTTTCTGATATTTAATGCGTAATAAGTGTTTTTCGCTGTTGTAGCAGCAATTAAGGTTGTTATTTTACGCATTTATTAGTTTTTTAACTTCACTGTTTGACTGCGCTGTGGATAGTAAAGAAGCTTCGTGTTTGTTGTTCTAGGTTGAAGAATTTGGCGTTCGTGAAGTTCGGGATTTGAAGCCGGATGGGCGAAATATTCCGGTGACAAACGAAAACAGACAGGAATACGTCCGGCTGGTGTGCCAGATGAAAATGACCGGTAAAAATGGTTATATGTAATTGGATTTGTATTAGAAATCTGTTTAAGCTGGTATAGGTTCCACATCCACATAGCATTACTACTGTCAATGAGTTTTATCCAGCTGGCATGAGCTAGATTTCAGTTCTTTATCTTTACTTGTAAGCATTACCCAAGCTTTAGATTAGAGCGTAGATACTTGTACATTGTGTTTTCCAAAATGCACACTCATTTTTGAAATGTTCAGACTTGTGTGTAAAATTCCACCAGTATATTTTTGCCCCTTCAGGTGCAGTTCGTCAACAGTTGGCTGCATTCTTGGAAGGCTTCTACGATGTGATACCAAAGCATCTGATTGGGATCTTCAATGAACAGGAATTGGAATTGCTCATCTCCGGTCTGCCTACCATTGATATTGAGGATCTGCGAACCAATACTGAGTATCACAAATACACCAAGGATTCATGGCAGGTTGGTTTCCAATCATAATGGAAGCTTGCAATGAAGATAGAATGTCCAGGCTTATAGACAAGCTTAGAACTGCGATATTCTATCTACTTATGTCTTTAAAGTGTTTGGTTTTGGTGTTTTGAAATCAGAATTTCAGTCGATTATCAATTTACCATGAATTTTGACTGTCATGGAATTTTTCAGCATTTCAATTTTTCTTTGATTTATTCATTATTTCACTTTGTTTTGATTTTTTGAATTTTGACTCTTCTATTGTGCAGAATTATGGTTGTTCTTTCAGATGGGAGTTCAGTTTTTTTTATTATACCAATCCGTTATTGTATTATCTTAGATTCAATGGTTCTGGCGCGCCCTCCGTTCCTTTGATCAGGCGGATCGGGCCAAGTTCCTTCAGTTTGTCACGGGAACTTCCAAGGTCCCTCTGCAAGGCTTCAGCTCTCTGGAGGGCATGAATGGTGTGCAGAAGTTCCAGATTCACAAGGATGAACGTTCAACTGATCGTCTCCCAACGTCTCATACATGGTAGGAACATTTTACTGCTTCATAAGTTGTGTTCTTGTTTGCTAGTGTTAGTTTAACATTAATGTTAGTATTTATAGTAGAGTAAAGGGACTGAATGTGGGTCGCCCTGCAAAGTGAATCACTAGAATTGTTTTTGAGTATAGCAGGTCCGTTACGTAACGTGAAGAAATTATGTTTATATTTGCGGAAAGCCTGAAACAGTCCCCGCCCATCTATAAAATAATTGGTTGATTTTGAGCCAGAAATAATCTGATTGGCTATGGGTGGTTCACTTTCCACGTCTCAAAAAAGTGACCCACTTTCAGTCCCTTTACTATAAGTGATTCTAATACTGTTCATGCTTTAAAGCCTTGCAGAGCTGTTTTTAGCATGTTTAGCATTATAACACGACAATATGTATTGTGTATTTCAGTTTCAACCAGCTCGACTTACCTGTCTACGAAACCTATGATAAGCTTCGTACAATGCTTTTATTGGCCATTCGTGAATGTAGTGAAGGATTTGGTTTCGCTTAACTTGTTCCAGCGTGTACTTGTTTTGCAAATGGTTTGTTGCCTTTTGTAAGTTTGGAACCTTTCTACTTTTCCCTGCCTATTTATGGTTAACATGCGCATTTATTAATTAGCAGACTGCAATAGTTGTTATTACTATTATTTATTAATTAACTTGATATGTTAACTGTCTTCGTTAAAAAGACTTAATTTTTTATTTTTAGGACATTTTGATATGAATGATTTCTGTGATAGCCATTATTTTCCTGAATAAGGCTACTTCTTTATATTTGCGAACTTATAATTTTGTGAAATGAACAATATTTCATGGTGAAGTATGAATGTGAGGGTTCTTTAATGTTTAATCTATTTTTCCGTGTGTATGTGTTTAACTTGATGTCATGTTGCTTTTAGCATGTATATAACTGTTTTAACTCGCTGTTGTAGGGTCCAGTCAGATACTGTGTAATTATTTGGTCAAATTTATTTCTCAACTTTGTATCATTTAAATTTGAAGTGCATAAAATAAAAGCTAATTTGTTTATTTTGCGATAACATTTTGTTTTCTTTCAAAAGATTTGTTCACTTCAAAATATATTTAAACTGTGAGTTTGGTTGGGGTTTGTGAGTAATTTAAAACTTGTGATTTTATCCTGTATTGCTTTCTTATTTGTTGTTCATTTGTTTACATTGTGTTATGTTACGTATTCCTATTTAGTTTGTTTTGTCTTCGTCTGTGTTTGCTTTATGTGGAACATTTGATTACTTAGTATATTAAAGCACTATTGTAACATTCTTAGCTAATTATCTTCACCCAGACATGTATATACGTGCTAATTTTGGTGACATCGTTTGTAATTTTAAAAGGTTTAGTCAGTTTTCTGAACCATCGGAATCAAGCAGTTCAATACAGAAAATACAATTAGTTCCTGGCTTGGACTTCAAAAATGAGCACGTATATGTATGTATCACTGTGTCTTGGTTTGCCGACATGGTCACATGGATAAGCTAGGCCATCAGTCTCTTATTAGGGAGAATGAAACAAGCTAGGCCATCAGTCTCTTATTAGGGAGAACGAAACACTCAAGTAAGGACCCTTTCTTGATCGAGTTAAAAGAGTAGAGTTAAACAACTAGTTTAGCTGGTTAACCCTGCTAAAGACCTAAAGCTGCAACTAGTATGTCGGTACGCCACTGACGACGCCCGCCGAATACTAGTATCAGTCTGGCAGAGTGGTCAGCGAATGAATGCACCTAACTCGTATGAATGTGTCTGTAGCACATCGTAGTATCTGTTATCCATCGTACTGAGTAACATTGACTAATGTACAGTTTAATACATAATCGTTAAGACTCGCTTGAAGCGTCTTTACATGACATACATACGGGATACATAAACTCCTAGAAAACACCTATCTACGAATCTCTCTCTATCTTAACCCTGTGCGTGAAAACTGTTGAGTTAATTTTAACTCGTTTAGTTCGCTACACGAAAAGGCCCTACGTCTAATATGTTTAGCTTAAAGAAATAATCAATAAATTGACAAATATTTTAACGGTGATATTTTCCAACTATTACCATTTTTCCGAAATAATGAAACAGGACCGTCCAGACTAAATGAATTGTAGCATGTCTAGGAATGCCTAAATAACATCTTTCGTGACGTCTTAAAAATCTGAAAATTACCAGTAGGTGCTACAGAATACTCCTTGGATGGGCATCAATTTATGGATTTAATTTTTTACAGAGTATATTATAGTTCATTGCACTATAACATTTTTTCTGTGGTATATATAAAGTGGACCTCCCTGAAGTTAGCAGTTCCATTGAATGAGTCAGAGTTAAAACTGATTGAGTCAGACAGAGTATGTTGAAAAATCAATGAGTCAAACTTTATCTCGATTGAGACAGTTGTATTTCTATATTTATTAGCGAATATTGCTTGGAACTGCTAACTTCAGGTTTACAGTGCCACTTTTGAGTCATGCGCTCAGATTTTCACAAAAGATAGTTTGCGTCATATATTGAATGAGTCACATAATGAAACGCTAAATTTTAGCCCATTTTTATTGAAAAAATTGAAAATACAAACTACCTGGATTCTGACAAAATGATGATGCTAAAGTGAATCATTAGCTAACTAGTGGCATATAAAACTACGTTATTAACACGACGACTAAACAGGTTTGTTTAATTGGGGGTGGGCGGGGGAAGGTTAGGTTCCAAATCATTAGCTTTGCTTTGAAATTGCTCTTATTTTGAAGCCCGAACTTTTCGTAATTTTTCACAAACAGCTCAGCTTTATGAAGTATTATTGTCAGTTCGAGAAACTCAATATTTTTGCAATTAACTGGTCAATTTAAACACTTCAGCCAACAGCTTTGCTATTAGTTACAACAGACCACTGTTCTTTGCTGCTTCAACACTGAAGCCCCCAGCCTGCTTTTGCCCGCAAGGACAAAACTTGTCTTGTGGCACATCTTTTGTAAATGGAAACTGTAGCAAGCGAACTTTAAACTTACATCTAAAATCCAAAGTTGTGAAAGACAAAAATTATACATACAGAAAATTATTTGAAAGTCCTCCTCACCATGCATTAACATAGGAGGGTCGGGACCTGGGGGGGGCTTGTCCACAAAAAATTTTGTGGGGGCGGGCTTGTATCTTGAACGAAAATTTTCAGCGGGCCTTGTGCAGGGTTGGGAGTCTCGGTCTCGGTCTCGCCCAAAAGCCGAGACTTGGCCAGTCTCGGTCTCGGTCTCGGCCTCGCTCACCCAAAAGTCTCGGTCTTGGACCATACAAAATTTGCGCTAAATCAAGCAATATTTGTGCAGTTTTGGCATTTCGAACCCTCCTTTCCTAATTCAAAAATTCATTTTGAAGGCTTGTAAAAACGTTTCCATAGCATTCAGCAACTTGATACTTTCTATGAGAGTAGCCTCAACACCTGAGTGAGTGGTCAAATTTCCCTGATCCTTGTGAAAGCTATATTTGTTTTAACGACCTGGCTTATTTCTAGGCCAAAATTTATGGAGGGCTCGAAATTGATCTCATGGCTGACCCAAAATGGGGTGATGTTTTAGAAAAACGTTCCATAGTTTTAGGTTTCGTGCAAAAACTGCTAACAAACGCAGAAAACAATTTTAGGCGTTTTTAGCTACATAAGCTAACGCAGTAACAACTTCTGCCGAAAATTTGTAAATTTTGTATTTTATTCACCATTAAAACTGGCAAAACTGAAGAAACGTTGCCAACTGATGCTGCAAATTTTTGTTTGATTATCTCAATTATTGTCGTCAAGAACATCGAAAAACTGAATGCCGATTATTATTAAGTAAGCGATTTTTGGACAATTTACAGTCAAATCAGGCCGATTTCGTCTTTCAGAGGAAAAAAGTAGGAAAAAGTAGGAATTTTTGACCCAAAGTAGGAAAAAAGTAGGAAAAGTAGGAACTGTCCGAGCACTGATATATATATGAGTCGATTTCTGGGATGCTCGCAGATATATACGTGGTAGGGTGCTACTTTTGGCCCTCAAATTGTTCATAGAGCTCTACTATGGCTATGCAACAGGCGTTCTCCTTCAGCTGTCATGTCGTTTTCGAAAACAGTAGTTTTAAGGTCACTGACCCCACCCTTCGGGAGTAGTGCGAAGTAAGTTTATTCGAGCTAGAGAACTTATTACTGCGAGGCGGGACGCAATTTTGTAATATATCATTTTTAGGATCATAACAAACCTGCTGGCCAAAAATGAGCCAAATCCCGGACCCAGTTTTGAGATATGACTCTTCAAAGTTCGAAAAATCGCCGATTTTGGGCCAAAACAGCGATTAAGTCAAGTTTGGGCCGCCATAACCGACCAATGGGAAAAGATAGTGAGCTAATACTGCTAGCACATAAACTAGGTACCATAGACAGTGTCTTAGATCAATTTCAGCCAAATCTGAGAAATTTTATTTTTATCGATTTTTCGGTCGCATTTTGGGTGTTGAAAAATCGAAAAAAATAAAATTTCTCAGATTTGTGTATTTCTCGCAATAATGAACACTGTAAGCAAAATATTTGGGCATTTTTGCAAAATTTTGCAAAATTTATACTAAGAATATATACCCGATTTGTAGGAAATTTTTCGATCCCTTGGACGCGACTACCTTCCCCCCTTCTCCAGTTGAGGGGTGAGGCGGGGCCCCAAACATTTTAGGGGATGGTTTGGAAAAGTGGCTGGGGAGGGGGTTAGCCCCCCTAAACCTCCCCCCAATTACACCTATGCCCCCAGGCATAGGTGTAACGGGGATTTGGGTTGGGGGGCCCCCTCCCCCGGAATTTTGGGGGGGGGCCCTCCCCCGGAATTTTGGGGGGGGCCCCTTTTTAGACCCCCCCCCCAAAAGTTTTCTATTTTTATGCCAAAAATCGCATTTTCAGCCATTGCTAATGCCGAAAAACATGAAATCAATAAGTAATTTTAACATTAGACAGTGTTCCTAACTCGAAAACTAGATTGCCAACATGTTTCTGAGCCCAGAATAAGGTCAATATTGAGTCTAGAAGTCAATAAAAACGTTATAAACGTGTATTTCTCGCGATAATAAACACGTTAAGCCAACAATTTGGACTTTTTTGAAAAATTTTGCAAAATTTGCCATAACATGCCCAATCTTTGGCCAATTTTCGCGCCTTCGGCAATTTTGTCATTAGACAGTGGTTCTATAAACTCGAGAACTTGATGCCCAACATAGCCAAGTCCAAAATAAGGTTGTAATAGACTCTGTCAGATCTGGACTGGATTTCTCTGTATTGGAGGGGGTCGTGTCTCCAATAAACTTTTGCTTGGTTCGGGGTCGTTTGTAGTTGGCTAGGGCTTCTAGAATAGACTAGGCTAGACTAGACGAGATCTGAACAGGATCCAAGACACGAGTCAAGGTCGGCACGCAAAGAGGGATCTTCGCTTAGATTGATGCTCCGGCTGTAGTGGTATGCTGACAACCAGGGCTCAATAGCTGACCTGAAATGGGGTCTAACGGGGTGAGTTCGTTTTAGGCAGGGGAATCGGGATTTATAGTCTCTATGGGCGACTGTCAGTTCAACTCTAACCTCAATGCGGATAGAGTTGGGGATCTCTGAAATATACGCGAAAGCCGAAGCAGCTGAAAGGATAATTATTTATTATTACAAAATAGACACACAGGTTTATCAAATTCCAGCAGACAATGGTCACTACAGGTATAGTTTTACAATCAACAGTATTACAAGATACTGTCTGCCAGAATTGCCGTTTGACTTTGGTTTTGACTGGTACTTTCTCGGTTAGGGCTGGTTATCCGGTTTCGGGGTCTTTACAGTACTCTTGCTTCAGGTATAACACACTCTAGTGCTGCTAAGGACTAACTTGACTAATAGACCGGTATCCTATATGCTTTGACTCAACTCAACTCTTAGGCTCTTTCCTAGCCTCTACTGTGACTCTGTCCCTTACAGTAACTCTTGGGACCACACACACACAAGTTATGCTAATTAACAACTGTTTATAATCCGAATCGGGTGGGAGCGAGGTTGGCTTTGCTCTGGCGTCTCCGTATAATTGACTGCCCAGAATAACTGAATTTTGAGAAGAGTTCCGGTCTCTGAAATGGATAATGACAGTTACAGGCTGGGAGAGTGTCGGTTATTGTCGGAAAGGTCGGATCGGCTTCCTCAGATAGTTATCTCAAAGTTAATATATGACAAGCTAAACAAATTGTCAATGTTTTTAGAGGGTGGCTTCGGCCACTAGGATAAGAATGTAGGCGGTGCTGCTTTCACTGAACATGGTTTTCAGATAGTTCTACAAAAGTTCCTGATGATAGCAATAGGTTTTCCCAACGATTACTTCCGGTAGCTTTCACCGCGTCTGCTCAACAACGACCTGGTTCTGTACCAAAAGTAGGCCCAATATGTACCTAATTAGCGACTCCACGAGACAGATCAGACAGGACTGGATTAACACTGGCACTGGGATCTCTTTCCGGATCCAAACAACACTGGACAAGACACGACACAAGACTGGACAGGTAAATCGTCACACAGTTATCTCCAACAGGGCAATGATCAGACTTGATTCCAGCAGCAGATACCGTACGCTTGGAGCAGATCGGGTGGCTACCTGAATCAAATGGGTTAAAACCCATTAGAAACAGAGGTGGTGGGGATTAAAACCCCAGCAACTATTGTCCGGACCGATTGGCTTTCACGTGCGGGTTCAAGACCCGAATTGTGTAATGTGTAATGTGTTATTTTACATTTTTAGGTTGAGAACAGACGAAAATTGACGTTTTAGATGGTCAAACGAAAGAAGAGGGCCAAGCTTGGGCCGTTCCGGCCTACTTGGCTAAATATGCAAATGAGGCTCTGGCCGAGCCTCTCACGGGCATGGAGTCACGTAGGCACTACTCAGCATTTGCTACAGACCTAAACTACAGCTAAACTGACCTAATCTATGTACTACGTATTACCCAGTATATGAGGAGTAACCTATTTGTTATAACTGACGATTAATACTTAATTAAGGCCCAAATCTGGCCACTTAGACAGGATAATGTTAAGTACTACCGATTACTACTGATTATTACTGACCATAGACTACCTGATACTAACTGAGGCCTATTTCATACCCTACAGGCCTAACTAGACTTAATAACGACAATTATAACCCTAACCTGGGTTGGTAACCTACCATTGGGTACCTAGAACATATTATCGCAATTATGCAAATGAGGTTACCAACCCTCCTAACCTGGGCCTAGAAATCTAACTGGACAATGGTAAATTACCCCTTTCTTGCAGAGGACCTGCACCCTGAACCGGGTGACTTACGCAGGCTTCTGGGGGTCAATCTACAACCGGATTTCACATGCTAATGACAACTAACAATTATTAACCAACCTAACTAACACTATAAGATTAACCGCTATTACGGGTACTAATTATAGTTACTATAACTAAAACTACTGACACTAACTATATCTACTAAACTAACTAACACCTAATTAAACTAATAGTTTTAACCTGACCTAACTGTTTGTAATGCCCTAATTGTTATGCCTAACTACTGCTTAATATTATAATATAACTAACTATTTCCCTACGGACTACACTCAAGACCTCCACGAGGGGTTTACATGAGCAGTCCCATTCATACAATTATTAGCACACAACAGACATGACGTAATTTCATTCATGCAGATTCATACACACTAGCGGACTACTTCCACACGCTGATTTAGACAGTAGGGACACACACACACAATCGTACCTACACTGTTTCACGCACACAGTTTCAGTCACACACACAATTATTCAAACACAGTTACGCAACATTCACACCTCACGCATACTTGACTTCTCTCACAACCTCAGCTGGAGGAATTTACGTGAGGAGCCGCATTCATACGACACAGTACAATTTACGGTCCTAACAGTACTAAAATGGGGCTAATTCCCAAGATACTAGCCTAACTAAATCATATAACTAGCTATAGTTGCGTGGAAGTGCGATATATTTCGGGAATGGCCCAGAAATGGCCATTCCCACGTGATCATCTGTGCGTTTTTGTTTTGTCTTGTGTGTGTAAAAGCCAACGGGGACAATAATTGCTGTTATAGCAATTATTACAGAAAAATAGGCTAGGGACAGCTTTAATTAATTAAGGGGAGCCGGTATTCCCCAGTTAACGTCTTAATAATGATTAGATTGAACGGTATTTGAAAGGTTGAGTTTTCTGCTTTTAAAGTGTTTTAGAAACCCTCACGTTTTATCCGGCAATTATTAACAACACAACAAGGTTATAACAGTGGCTTTAGATTTGTGACGAAAAACATGGCCGGCAACCCTAGTTGCCGGCTATGGGGATTGTGGGGGACCTAACCTGAAAGACCTACTCCCGGGGAGTGGCCTAACTCCCCTTCCTCAAGGTGGGTAGGTGAGGGTCCTCCCTTGAAACTGACTACCCAAGTTTATATCATGTTTGGGAGTTAAAAGTGGTTTTGGAGTGAGAATTGAGAGAAAAAAAGAGGTAAAAATGGTGATTTTTAAAGTGGGGTTTGACTGGAAAATGAACCCACGACAGTTTATTCGTGAATAGGGCCAAAAAGGGGCTTTTGGGAAAAATACA
This sequence comes from Trissonchulus latispiculum, assembly GCA_030248195.1. Lineage (NCBI taxonomy): Eukaryota > Metazoa > Nematoda > Enoplea > Enoplida > Ironidae > Trissonchulus > Trissonchulus latispiculum. The sequence continues at coordinate 73,411 of JASAND010022455.1, read as the reverse complement.
TAAAACGAAGAAAATAACTACTTTAAAATCCTTTTTGTTATGAGAGTGATTTGCGAGGTTCGACTGCTCGCAAGTCACCAAGGAAAAACGCAAACGGAAAGAATACAAACAATACCCCAGAGGGCGGGGCGAAAGGCCCACACCCTCACAATTACAACTACAAAAATAATGGGCACTGGGCCCGAAAAGTGCTAGAAAAGTGGTCTTCCGGGGTCCGAAGACCCCGGGAAATAGTGAGAGTGAAGGGACCCGGGGACCGCCTTTCAGGCATAAGGGTCCCCGGGTCAGAAGCAGTGCACCCCGTGAGCCGTCCGAAGACGTATGGGCTCACGGGGGCGGCCAGAAACGTGAGTGCCTGACTGGCAGAACCTGAAAGAAAACCCTATGGGGAAATGGGGGGAAGGGGAGTGGTGCTATAGTCCAGGCCTCCGTATAATTGGCGCAAGACACACCTCTCCCGGAAACATACGGACAAAGTGTGGGTTAATATAATGCTAATGTTTCTAAGGGGAGAGAGAGCAACCTCTCTCCCCGACTGCCAGCCAAGCACTGACTGCAAACTGCTAATTGCAGTCGAGACCCCGTCAGGGGGTTGGCCTTAAGCTTCTAAGCTTCTGATTGGCCATTTTTGAATGATCACGTTTTGTTATTGGGCTACCGAGTCGTGACCTACGGTAGCCCACAGGCGCGTCTGGCGGCTGGAGGACCCCCAAATTAATGGGAACAGATGACCCCTAAATCAGACAGAAAGGAGGCCAAAGGCCGGATTTTTAGTATCAAGTTTTAGGGGTCTCTGCTGGGGCCCATAAATCTGGAGTAAACAGAAACTCCAATATTTTCAGAAACTTAGTCCTCCAGCGGCCAACACAAAGGGCTCCCTTTGCTTAGCAGAAAGCAAATGGACCTCACATCTATGGTCCATCAAGGACCCAAAGAAACTATAAAGACGAAAACAAATTACGTAAGAAAGAACTAGGTACCTAAGTTAAAACTAATAAATATAAACTACCTAGAACTACTAATAAGTACCTATTATAAGTTACCTAAGTACCTAAGTACCTATTATTATTATTGTATAATTGTATATATGTATATTTTTGTCTACCTATATTTGTGTGCTGAGTAGTGTAAGGCTGGATTCAGCCTTTTGTGGGTGGGAGGTCAGCGGTGACCCTTATAAGGTCACTATTGTAAGACTTACGTGAATGAATGCATGAATGGCATTCGTTCACGTAAGGTCTGGGAGCTTTCCACGCTCTCCAGACAAACAGACGGGCGGTCAAAGATAAAAGGCCGACCCGTAAAAGGGAGAAGAGAAAGGGGAGGAGTTAGAAAACTCCCTGAATAATGAAATTAAAACTAAAACGTAGGATTTAAAACTGTGTAATTAACTTGTACTTTTTGTTGTTTCAGGAATTAAAAGAAGAACAATGCTAGTACTGTGTAATTGCTCTTGTTTGTTGTGTAGATGTAAGAATAAGATGAATGATAATGTGTTTTCTTGTTGTTTAAGGGGATTTTATGCCGTAATTTGCCATTGCACAACGCTGACAGGAAAAGGGGAAAGACAGGAGAATTAAAGGGGGTCTCAAATACGACCGCCCTTACACAAGACTGACGTAATAGGGGTTTATGCAGGTGTGGGAGGCCTCAATACGGCCGTCCCACACACGTACAAAAGGGCAAAAGGTCAAAGGTTCGAATCCTTGCACTAAGAGTTGAGATAGACTAGGTAATTACTCATATTTTAAACAATTCTAATACCTATTAAGTTCGCTAATTAGTGTAGTTCGAGGGCCTCAATACGGCCGCAGGAACACAGTTAAGACACCTTAATTAATCCCAGGTAATTAACCAGATTATTGTGATTTTTAAGGCAATTCTGGCAGTTCTGACAGACAGACAATGCAGGTATAGGTTACAATTGACAGTAGACAATAAAACTTGATTCTTTATACAATTACCTGGCATAGATTACTGGACTGGCCATGAGATCTTCAACAGAACCAATTAATAGAACCAATTAATAACTCTCTAGATTAGCCTTTTTGGCAGATTTTCCGGGTAGGGCCTAGACTATTCTTTACTAAAGGCCACCTTATACTAGCTATTAATAACCTATTCCTAGTTACTATGTGAGGCTGTAATAACGCGAAACGCCTTTTTACTGAATAAAACAACAATTACAGTAACAGAAACAGTAATTTCATTACAGCCTCACCAAGTAAAAAGGGGTAATATTTCGACTAGGGGGGAACGTAGAAAGATTGACAACTTCCCATCCCTTCCACAATCATACACAGTGCGATCTCATGGCCCACAAGGGGGGGTTTGGAACAGAGTCTCTGACCTAATTGCGTTAACACTCTCTCTGGGGGTCCTCATGTGTATCCCTATGTTTTCCGAATGCTGAACAGTATAAACCTTACACCCAATTCTTCAAGGGTGTTCCTAGATCCTAATGGCAGTCACTCAATACGTGAGCAGCCTCCTAACTGATGCCCATTAATAACTAACTACTAATCTCAGCTCATAGCTTACACTTAATATTTCAGCTTTCTTTCTTTCTTTTCTTCCATCGTCTTACTTCCTGCGATGGGCATTCTAACGCTTCGTCCATCGTCTTACTCGCTCTGCGATGGGAATTCTAACCGTTCATCCATCGTCTTACTCGCTCTGCGATGGGATTTCCTAACAGTCATCCATCGTCTTACTCGCTCTGCGATGGGATTTCCTAACTTCCCTTCCTTCCATCGTCTTACTCGCTCTGCGATGGGAAACCTGTAAATAATTGCTCGTTGAACCTGAAACCAGTAAAGGGTCTCAATACGACCGCAGTACTGTGCATTTGCCTGATCTCAATACGATCGAGGCACCAATTGGAGCTCTAGCTCCCGAAGGGGATTTCTTGCCTGTACTAGCAATAATTGAAAGTTCCAGTCATTTACTATTTCCGTTTCACGATTTCTTTCTTTCAACAGATTCAATTAATAACAAATACAGATACGGCAGTTAATACAGTTCACAAATTATTCCGGGCTAATTCCTATGCCCATTTCATCTTCAACGATACAGATTCTATGATTACTGACTGGAATTACTGAATACTTTTTGGAATCGAAATACTGCGTTCACCCGCTTTTGGGCACAAAATCTCGCTCTTGGCGACAACATAATAACACTGCTGTTTTCCAAACGGATCAATACAGACAGCACAGATACACAGTTACAGTATACTTCTAACAGTTGGGCTCTGGCTTCTTTTTGCCTATCTTTTAGCTTTCAGCTTTAACATCTCATCTTTCTCAAACAGCCCATATAAAACATCTGATAGCCGCTGAGGGCTCAGCTTCACAGTACAGTTACAGGCACAGTTACAAACAAAACAAAACAAAACAGAACAAAGCAGGTTCAATCAGCTATACAGGGTCACAGGACTTTCTGGCCAGAGAGTTAGCTTTTCGGTGCCTTTTGATAAAGTCATTCTAAACGTGTAAACTCGAAACTAAGTTCCATTCAAGTCGGATACTTCTAGCAGCAATCAAATAACAGTACAGCAATACAACCTAAAAAGGCAAGACAAACACAATTCAGACAGTGGTTCAAAAACCTTTACAGTTCAGTACAAGCCCAATAGGGGCGGCAAACAAACAAACAAACAAACAAACAACAACAGTTGTGCAAAAGCACACAGAAAGGCAGACAAAAATGGCAGCAGATTTTTTTGTATTTTTTGGAATATAGATTTTTTTTGGATTTTTGGAATATGGATTTTTTTGTATTTTTATTTTTTATTGCGAAAACAGTTGCTGCAGTTCACAGCAGTACCCACAGTACAGTACTGTACAGTTCAGTTCAGTTACAGTGCATTTTCAAAAAATTTAACCCCAGGGGTTATTGTCGTCATCACTCTCCTCGTCGGGAGAGGACTGCTCAGGGGGAGCGGGAGCGTATGGGCTCCCTGAAGCGATGAAATAGTCAGAGGGGAGGTGCGTCGTGCCGAAGAAGGAGCGTTGACGAGGGGGCGAGTGAAGCGGCCGGGCCTCTTCAGTTGGCCCATAGCGGTGAGAGGCGGCTCCTCCCTGGCTGTTGGAAGCCGTGTTTCCCTCACTTCCTAACCTACCCGAGTTTAAAGGGGTGGTTGTGTACTTGGGGGGCGGAATATTGGCCAGGCGTTGGTTCCTGGTGTAGTAATTGGGGACGGGGCCGTAGGGATGGTCCATGGGAAAGCGGTCCGCCGCTTTAAAGGACGAATTGTCCAGGAGGCGGAGGATATTTTTCCGCATCTCCTCCAATGGGCCAATGAACTGTGCCTTATCGCCGGGGGTTGACCAGCCGGGAAACGACTTGAGCACATATTGGCGGAACTCGGAATTGATGTGGACCTGGAGGGGGAATCGAGGATCGTGGGGGCAGGCATTTTCATTTTCAATTTGCAAATGCCGGAGGGCAATTGCTTCGGCGCAGTCAGGGTGAGGAAGAGGGCCATAGAAATAGCCCAAAGGATACGGGTCTTGGGCCGGCATCTCCCGAAGGATGTTGGCGGCCTCCCCGTAATTCTCAGGCACATGTCCAGGGTGGGTATTCGGATTGCTGTAAAGGCGAATCCAGTGACGAGAGTCACCGGCCGGATCTGATGAATCAGCTGCGGCAGCCTCGGAGTCGGCGGCTGGTTGCCGGCGAGCGGGCTGGGCAGCGGCAGGCCGGGTGAAAGCGGACGCCAGGAAGTGGGATCCGTGGCGCGGCTGCTGGTCCTCTCGCGGGCTGGCGCGGGTGCGCCGCCACGTAGATGGCGGAGGGTTCAGGTCCGGCCTGGGAGCGGGCGCAGGACCTGGCTGTGGATACCGGGGAACCGGCGCTGGAAGGTTCCGGGGAACTGGTGCCCGATGAGGGGCGGGCGACGGAGCTGGACTTCCGAAAGATGGGATTCCCCAATCCCGGCAGGCCTGTTGGACCCGACTGAAGGGGACCGGGGAGCCCAGGTGCAGGGGGACAAAGGTCGGCGGAATTTCATCCTCTTCGGGGATTTCCGATTCATCCAGGAGAGGGTTGCGGCGCGGCAGGTTAGGCGGTTGCCGAGGGTCCGCAGGGCGGCCCGTCGGCTGATTCACTGCGGCCGGCTGAGTAGCGCGGACCGCCTGTGGTCGGAGCAATTGGCCGCGGGCCTCGTTGGCCCGATTTTCTCGCGCTCTGGCTAGCTGGGCGCGGTGTTGCTCCACGGCTTCGATTTGCCGGGCAGCAGCTTGAACCTCGCGCAGGTTCTGCAGGATTGAGTTCACAGGCCGGGCAGGCGCCTCCGGGGCCTGACAGGGCCGGTCAGATGGAGCTGGAGCCATGGCAGCCATCCGAACCTCGCGGAGGTTCCGGACGATGGTCTCCACGTCCCGGTTGTCGGCCTCGGGAACTTGTCTCGGAGGTTGAGAGAGCCGTGCTGCCAGGTTGGCAGTGGCTGGCTGTCGAGCGGCTGTTCCTTGGCGCTCTCTGGGCGTCGGCGCTGTGTCCACAACAGGGCCGGAGAATTTCTTGGAATACGGATCCATTGGATTCTAAAATAGGGTGAACATAAGAAATCGTGCTGAAATTGGCCGAAAATTGGTTAGTTCTTAGCTCAATGCGCGTGGAACTGCTCAAGGGGGAACGTGTAGGAGAGATTCGTCTGTATAAGACTCAAATTGTGCCTAACAGCACTAGAGTGAGCAAGAGCTCTCGTACGAAATCTGAAAACACCCGGAATTACTGAAAAGACAGTTTTGAAGTTGCGATAAAAACGGATAGTTTTAGGATATTTCCCTCTCCCAACCGAAAATGCACTGTTTTCCTAAAAGCACAGCAAACAAAGCAATTCATACTATACAGACAGTTAGCACAATACAGTTACAGTAATCAGCGGTCCAGGTTCAGTTCCATCTGGACTTCTTTCTGGGAGGACCTGTTTTGTTGTTGTTGGGCCGGGAAGGTCCTGGCTGTGGGCGGTTGGGCCTGGACGGGCCCGGTTGGAAATAATGCCCTCTGGGGGGCTCATGAAGGGACAGATTGAATAGGGAAGGTAGGGTAGAGGTAGGCGAAGGCCGCTTCGCCGGGGGCCGGTTGGCCTGAGCCCGGGCAGGCTGTTTCGGGGGCGCAGGGTTAAACTTCTTGGCGAAGACAGGAGACGGCTTCTGGGGCCGCTTCGCCTTGTATTCTTCGCTGGATGTGGGCCGAATCGGGGGGTTGTTCAGGCCTTCCTTGACCCGTTCCAGGGTCGACAGGGGAATTGGACTCGCCTCACAGGACCGGATTGGGATCGGGTCCTGCGGGAAGAAATGCAGGCCATCATTTCGGATGGCATAGCAGCTCCAGATCAGGGCTGCTCTGGCCGGCTGTTCCTTCAGATACTGCACAGGCTCGGCCTCATTCGGGGTCAGAACAATGGTGGGGAAGGCCTTGAACGTCGGATAGGGGTCAGAGTAGGGCGGTCGGTGGCTCAGTTCCTTGTCCACCTTCTGCATTTCAGCCTGGAACAGCTGCTTGGGCTCGGCGCCCTGACCGAGATCCAACTCCGGCAGAGTGTAGATCCGGGTCAGCAGAGGAGAGCGGCAGGCTAGGCCGACTCTCAAACATCGCACGGGAGTGGCCTTCAGAATGGGCAGGAAGAGGGTACCGGGGTCGCCGGTGTGCTCGCGGATGGCTTCCTTGAGCCCCTCATCTGCCAGGGACAGTCCACCGATGACCAGGACCCGCGGAGTGGGGTAGAAGCCATCGGGGTCGGCCAGGTAAGATCTATAGTACTCCAGAATTTGGCCGAGAAGGTTAGCTGCATGGGCGGTTCGCCCAAAGTTCATGGTACAGGCGTCCACGTCTGCCTTGGAACTGCGGGACCCGAGGCAGCGGATGCGGAGGAGGTCCATTCCAATGCCCCAGAAGGTATCAGTGGTGGCCTCCACCAGAGGCTGGGACCCAGTGGCCAGCAGGGCGGCCTTGAAGTGGGGCATCTGGAATTTGGCGTGGACCACGGCTCCCATGACCAGGGTCTTGAGGAGCTGGAGAGAGGAGGGGTAAGGCAGCAAGTCGCGGGGAGGCGTCTTCTGCTTAATTTTCATGGCCTCGGCCTTGACGTCCCGAGGATGGCCAATTTTGAGCAGGGAACGGCCCGCACCGGGGTTCCCATAGAGGTGGATCAGGGTGGAGTGGTAGAGGTGCTCCACCGTTGCACCCTTCTGCTTCAGGAAGATGATGGGCTGGTCCACCCATTTTCCGTCCGCATCTCTCTTAGCAGGATGGGGGGCGAAATTTGACAGCTCCGCCGAATAGTCATCCGCCGTACTGCGGAAATAGAGGATGGGCTCAGAATTGGGGGGCGTATATGGCAGTCGGAATAGGCCTAACTGCCTGAGAATGTCCAGGGTGAAGAAGTGCACGTCACCCGGCGGTGGTGGCACCTCTGGAGCGGGATCTGGGGGCAGGTCTCCCATAGCTGAAACAATGTAAACGGACATATTTAGATCGCTCAATACGCGAGTCTAAGTTATACTATACAGAAACAAGCTAAAATAGCAAAAAGCACAGTTCATGTTAAACCATATTCATTCTATACAATCCTACCTATGTGAAACGGGGGGACACTTATCCCCTAGGCAATTCTGGCATTACAATTATTTTTTCGTCATTTATCCTATTATTACAATTGCCATTCAACATAACAGAACCAGACAAATAATGGTATATACAATTCACAGCACACACATTTTTTTGTATTTTTCTTTGTTATCCTTCGGGAGCAGCTGGTGGCGTAGTTTTCAAGTAATTTTGATACCCCTTTTTGGTTAATTAAAGATATTAAGTTGGATTTATAGTTAATTTTAGTGAATCGTGTTTTAGGTTACTAGTGATCGTTTTACTGGGACCATTGGCGATTTTGTGCCAAGGTCAGTACTACTTGTACAGAAACAGCTCAAGCTAAACAGGTTAATACAAAAGAATAATCAAACAAGTATAAAAGTGTAAGCTCGTGTTTAGGAGATAGAACCGCAATGTGTAAAACGCAAAACAAACTATGAACCCGTGCCACTCATATAACTGCTCCCGGGCCGCTTCTACAGATAGATGCAGCCCATGATGTTAAATAATAAACCACACATCTTATTTGGCCTTAGAGGCCAATCTGGCAGACCGTCGATGAACCGGTCTGAGGGCGGCTGACCACGAGCGAATAATCGTGGGTTGTGTGGTATAGAAAGGCACCATACGGCCTTTTTCAATATCCAGGACCAACATATAATGGTTCCTGTTGACATGCCAAATGTAGATCCTTCGGGGGTCAGGATCCGGTTCCGAACTCAGGGTGTGGGGGTTGTAGGCTGTCCACGTCCAATGATTGTTCTTAGGATTGGTGTAGACAAAGATGGGGGTGTTTAGAGTCGCTGCCGCCACTAGCAACTCGTTGTCGGTGGCCCATTTTCTGTCCGTAGTCAGGTCGGTCATGGGATAGGGCTTTCCGTAATATCTGCTGAGGGCGTCCGAGGCCGCGGGGTGATTTTCCAGATAGCTCTGCATGAGCCATCGGACACGGGCGTGATTGTCCTCAATGCCATAGAGGGCAATGGAGATGACGCGGTAGAAGCAGTTTCCGTCAGGATTGACGTCCAATACCACGGTGGGGTAGGTCAGGACATTATCACCTCCCCAATCTTGCAGGTGGGGGTTTTCTCGGATGGTATCATCTCCGAGTCTCTGGGATTGGTAGTCCAACCAATCATTGTTGATGGGGACCCAGTTGAGGATCACAGGGGCCTCGGCTATCAGTTCTGGCTCGGAATCAGCTTCTAGATCGCTATATTGATCTAGGGGCTTGCGGATATCCGGTGAGCGAGGTCTCTCAGCAGGGGCTTCTTCTTCGTCCGGTGCAGACCCGTGAGTGGGGGCGTTGGACAGAACATCCTCGTCCGAGGGGTCGTCTCTTACCAAATTAGGATCAGCGCCTTCAGGCTGTAGCTGATCTTCTGGGGACAACGGAAGAACGTGGGGGGCCTGAATTGGCTTCAGTCGCCGGAAATTGACGACATGGATTTGGCTCTTGCGGGAATGAACGAGCCGGATGTGAGCCACGGGGGGTCTTACGCTGATGATTCTGTAGGGCCCACCATAGAGAGGCAGCAGTTTGTGGCTGATTCCCTCTTTTCCGGGTCTCTGCGGGATTTTGACCATGACCAGGTCTCCAGGCATGAAGGCGATTTGTCTGACTCCCTTATTGTAGTTCCGTTCTTGGGAGATCTGGGCCACGTGAATGTGGTCTCGGGCGTACTGCCAGGCTTTCCTGAGGCCTTCTGAGACCTGGGCCACATAATCAGGGATTCGGTAGGCTTCGGATTCGGTCAGCAGCTTGAAGCTGTTTGGTAGGGTAGGATCCCATCCATGGGCCAGATAGAAGGGTGTTTCAGCGGTTGAGGCATGAACGCTCGTGTTGTAGGCGAACACGCAGTAGGGAATCATCCGGTCCCAATCCAGATGCTGTTCGACAGCGGTCCTGAGCATGTGCTTCAGGGTTCGGTGCCATCGCTCAATTTGGCCATTGCTTGAGGGGTTATACTTGGTGGTCTCAATCTTCTTGATGTCCGCCAATTTACAGATGGCCTTGTTCAGGGCTGAGACGAACTGCGTGCCCTGATCACTGACCAATTTCCGGGGCGCTCCGAATTTGAGGAGAACGTGTTCCACAAACACGAAGGCTGTCACGAGGGCGGTAGCGGTCCGTACTGGCACTGCAACCACGTATTTGGAGAAGGCGTCGATAAAGGAGATCACGTAGCGGTGTCCGTGAATGGAAGGGCGCCTCATATCCATAATGTCTACGTGAACCCGGTCGAAAGGTTCAGTAGGCGGAATCGTGTGCAGATGAGCGTTCTTCCTCCGTTGAGGGGCTTTATGAGCCATGCAGACTCGGCAGGTGTTCACCCAATCTCGGACTGAGGCCCAAAGGGAAGGCCACCAATAATTCCGCTGAATACGGGCATGAGTTCTAGCAACTCCCAAGTGCCCGGCAAAAGGGCTGTCATGTGCTGCCATGAGCACGTGATTTCTCAGGGGAATGGGTACGGCCAATTGGCGAGAAGTCTCATCTCGTGACTTTGAGAGACGGTACAGCACATCATCTTCTATGATGAAATCAGCGGCTGCCGAAGTCACCTTTACTGCCCTGGCAAAATCAGTGGGCAGGATATCATGGAGGAGATAATTCCGGATTGAGGCGAAGAAGGTGTCATTTTGCTGCTGTTCAATCAATCTATCCCAGATGGTATTCATGAGATTGAGGGGCTCTTCCATTGGGATAGCAGGGGGGTTATCAGCAGCATGCTGGCTAGGCGGAACTTGGGCAACCCGCATTCCTCTCATTTCTCCAGGAGGAGGAGCGGAAAAGAATTCCTCATCCCAGGATCCGGACGTCATGGATTCAGCTTGCTGTTCGTCGGCCGGTTGTTCCTGCGGCCCTTCAGCTTGCTGAGATTGGTTCTCCTGCTCTCCTTGTGAAGGAGTTGTGTCAGAATCTATGCCTTTCGGGGCGGCTTCGACGTCGGCTATTTGCAGCGGTCGTTCTTCGGACGAGCTGCTCTGCATATCCAAATCCTTTCGTTCTCGAGCACTGACAGTGCTGACTGCCGCTTGGGCAATGGGTTGAGGTTGCTGGACGGTTGATGCTGCGGCTTCGGCCTCTGTTTCGTCGAGGCTTCGCAGGGTGAGCGTTTGGAGTTGCTCACGCAAGTCGTCTAGGCTGTGCCTAACTTGCCTTTTCTGAGTCTCCATGGTGAGACGACCCGGCGGCGGGTGGCAAGCTATCAGGCAATTCACAGCTCCAATAAGCTGATCAGCCACTTCAGGTTCCACAGGAGGCGTGACAACTCTGACATTGAGAGGGGCGTCCAATTTTGGGCCCGCAATGTCCTTGAACAGGGGATTCCGGGACAAACCGTCGGCATTACTATTTTCCTTGCCTGGCCTGTGCTTGATGTCGAACGTGTACTCGCTGAGCTCCACACGCCATCGTGCGAGTCGGGAATTCTGAGGGGGAGCTGTCATCAGCCATCTGAGGGCTGAATGATCGGTCACTACCAGGAATGGGGGACCTCCGTACAGAAAATGTCGGAAATGCTGGATTCCGAACTTGATGGCTAGGCACTCCTTGTCATGAGTGCTGTAATTCTTCTCATGCCTTTTTAGAGATCTGGCCGCATAGGCAACGGGGTGCTCTTTCCCGTCTTCCTGTTCTTGGGAGAGCACAGCTCCTAAACCAAGATCTGAGGCGTCAGTATGCAGAACGAAGGGCTTGTCCACATCTGGGTGTGCCAGAACCGGCGCTTGAAGAAGGGCCGATTTCAGTGCCTCGAAGGCTTTCTGATGCTCATGATTCCAGCTGAACTTGTGATCCTTCTTCTTGAGCTGGTAGAGCGGACTGGCAAGGGAGGCAAACCCTTTGATGAATTTGGCGTAATAGGCGCACATGCCTAGGAAGCTTTCCACGTCTTTGACTGCCTTGGGCCGAGCGAATTCCTGAATCGCTTTGATTCGGTCGGCCAGGGGTTCAACTCCCTTTTCGGAGATGATGTGCCCAAGGTACTTGACCTGGGTCTGCAGAAATGAACACTTCTCCGTGTTGAGTTTCAGATCTGCGGCGGTTAGCCGGTCGAAGATTTCCTGCATGATTTCCAAATGATCTTCGAAATTCCGGGAAAAGATCAGGATGTCATCTATGTAGATGATGCACTTTTTCCACTGAAGGTCGCCCAAAACGCGTTCCATACAGCGCTGGAAATTGCCAGGGGCGGACTTGAGACCAAAGGGCAGGACGTTGTATTCGAACTGTCCATGGAAAGTGTTGAAAGCAGCTTTAGCACGGGAGCCTTCGTCTAGTTCAATCTGGTTGAACCCTTTGTTCAAATCCAGCGTGCTAAAATATTTAGCTCCTCTCAGGGCTGCCAAGATGTCATCAATCCTGGGCAGCGGGTAGATATCCGGCTGTGATACCTGATTGATCCGGCGGAAATCTACGCAAAGACGCCATTTCCCGTTTGGCTTCGGGACGTAGAGCATAGGAGATGCCCAAGGGCTCTGAGATGGCCTGATGAATCCATGTTTGATCATCTCCTTCAGTTCTTCCAGCAGGGTATCACGCAAATGTACAGGTAGACGATAGGGCGGAGAATAGAGGGGGGAATGAGTTCCAGTGTTGATAGTGGCCTGGAACACTGAACACTTCCCTACGTCATAGGGGTGATGGGAGAAGACCGATTCGTTTCGGACCAAAGATTGACAGAACTGATCTACCTCTTTTGCTGACAATTCAGCGGTAGGTCGAGGCATCTCTTTGAAGACAGTCGGTAACGTATCGTACGTCAGGGGCTCGTTCTTAGAGCCTTTGGCAGAGAATACCTGATTTGGGGTAGGCCGTGCGGCCAACGTTCGCGGAACCTCAGATTCTGGGTAGTCCAGAACCTGATTCAGTTGCAACACACCATTGTTGGGCGTGCGAACATAATACGACCCATATGAATGGTCATGCCCTTCAATGGGCTCTTCCTGCGGCAGATCCGGGGTTACTGTGCCCAATGATTCTTTGGCGTACAACTTGATAGGTTCGCAGGAATAATTTTCCATGTAGACAACAATTCTGCGGTCGTCTAGTCGAACTCGAGCCGGCATGCACGCGACAGGGCGGTGAGGGTGATGAGGTGAACTGAACTTGTGGGGATGAGGGTCAAAGTCTCCCTCCACATTCAAGGTGACGTCAGGCGGAATCTCCACCATGGCATTGACAATGGCCCGGGAATACGCGGGCAGCGTGAAATCAGACATCAATATGACCTGATAAGAGGTGGCCAAAGGGTACTGGGGGGTAGAGATCGGAATCGAGAAGCGTCCAGCGGGATAGGTAGAATGAATCTTGACCTCGTTGGTGTGAACGGAGATCTCGAAGGTGGCGTTGAACCGAGCCATGAAATCCGTTCCAAGAAGGACATCCTGTGGGGCACTTGCGCTGACATAGAAGGTATGTGGCACGGCAGGGTGGTTTGGACACCCTGGGAAGGTGACATGGGCCTCGACTTTCTTGTCGATATTGAGCCGGTGCCCTGTGGCGGAAATGCTCCATCTCGGCCGTTCCAAGGCCACAGTTGGCAGTTTATGCCGCTGAACCACCTGATCCGAAATCACGGTGATATTGGCTCCTGTGTCTAGCAGCGCGGAAATGGTGGCTCCGTGAATCTGGATGTCAATCAGTAGGGGCGAGGCGCTGAGAGAGAAGTTTCCAAACTCGTCCTCTGGAGGGCTCTGGAGGGCCCAAACTCGTGGCTCCTCGCGACTGTCTTTGACTCTCAGTCGTCTTCCCGTAGAGGATTCTCGGGAGCTGGCCCCTGATCGCTGATAGGGCGGTGGAGAGGCGCAAGATCGTCGTGCCCCATCTGTAGGTGGACTATAGGCACGACCAGGGCTGCGACTTCTGCGTCCGGCAACTTGTCGCAGGAGCTGGAAAGATTCTGCAGGGGTGTCCTCTTCCTCTTCGGACTGGTTCAGAAGAGCTCGCCTGGATCTCGTAACTGCTCCGGGAGTTGGGAGCAGAGGGCTCTTAGGCCTGGGTACATAGGGACTTCGAGGCCGGGCACCCATGGGGTGCTCAGGAGGGCTGAGGGGGTTTTGCGACCTGTATTCCTGGAGGGGTTCCAGGGAGATCTCCTCGAACCCATGTGGGGCTGATGGTCCAGCGTGATATGAATGACGCTGTTCAGCTGCGCGCCTTTTGGCTAAGATAGGGTGCATGGGGTGATAAGCTCCCATTTCAGGTGAGCGGCTACGGTCCTCCGCAGGGCTGGTTCCCGTGGACGGCGAGGTCGGGACTTTTTCGGTTCCAGTTCCCAACCGACTGAGTCTTTGTCCGCAGCTGTGGCAGGCTTCTCGGCCCCAGTCAATTAGGGCTGCTCGGGTGTCAGCCAGACACGGAGAAAACCAGATAGTGATTAGGACTCCAAAGGTAATGAGTCCCAAAATGATCAGAAAGGCAGACCAAACGGGGATGTCCAATGGTTGCAAGTTAAGGGGGGCATCTCGGTGGTGCCTCTTGAGAATCTCCTTGACGGCGCGATTCTCGTATTCAGCGCGCTCTAGGTCTGTGTAGTGAATAGGGACGACGTCCAATTCAGGGGCGTCGAAGGGCAATCTGCTGACAGTCAGAGGCGCAGAATGCTGAACCACTTCTATTGCGCTAGTTAGCACAAGATCTCCAACGATAATGTGATTGTATTTCCCATGTTCCAGCCAGATCACTCCATTTTCGGGAACCGGAAGCACTTCTCCACGTGAAACATGTTGTAGCTGCGGGGTTTGGGTCAGCATGATTTCGCGGTAGCTGGTTCTGATCAGAACTCCAGCAGGAGTTGAGGCGAAGTCAGTGTCCGGGGTCAGGACCTTAACCAACATCTGCTGTCTGCAATTAGCAGTGTCCAGAGGCAGGGTAGATACTATGGCCTTCAGACAGGCCGACTGTGTTGTGGCCACTAAAGTGTTAGGGCCACAGAGCCAAAGTCCGGGCGAAGCTTGGCATTCATGGATCTTGACCTCCGAAAACTCTGAGCTCTTGTGGGCTACCTCGTGTCGTACGAACTGTGGCACGGGAGCCTTCATCTGGGCGTTGTTGTTGGGGTCATTATAGCCCACGTTGCTGACTTCGTAGATGGGAGCAACGTCTGCTCGGGAAGGCGTAGGCACTTCCAAGATGAAGCCAAAGATCAACTTCTTGATGTCCATCCGGACGGGATAGATCCTGCCAAATCTATAGATCAGGCTTGGTTCGTCACGCAGCAGAGACTGATTCAGTTGTGCATGGTTGTTGACGATGTCGCGGACAATCTTGAAGTTAATTAGGCTGGGGGAGATTCTACCGTCCAACCCAGCGGCCATGACGCTGTCAATGCTGTGTTTGAGCGAGTGCTCAAAGTTGGACACGATCAATGAATATTGAACGTGCGTTGTCATGGTGAAAGCTTCACAGCGGGCAGAATTGATGAGGCCCAGCAATTCCTGGATGGAATAGTGCATAAACGAGTATATCTGCTCGTTTGCCTCGACCAGCTTTTCGATTGATTCCTGATGCGCCAAAACTTGTTCGTCCAGCTTGTGAGTAGCTTCAATGATGGCATTCACCTTACTCTTGACCTGGTTCAGGTGAACGGTGTTGGCAATGGACATGCCAAGTCCGACAAGGCCAACAACTTCGCCAACAAAACGCTTTTTCCGCGTTAGGGGAAGCTTGGAATGAATGGATTGATATCCATGGTCCGCATACAGGGATTCGCTGTAGTTCTGATATTTGGGCGCAGACGTATTGCAGAGGATTGGGCTCTTGTCACAGATTATCTTCATGATGGCTGAATAGTACCGGGTGTTCAGAATCCCACTGTACATTTCGTGATATTCTTCTGTGATGTTTTTCACCAGACTGGTCAAGTGCGGCTCATGAGGGCAATCCTTGAGCCATTCATCAACTCTTTGCCTTTGCGTTGTACAGGTCACACAGCGCTTTCTCATTGACTCAGTCTGATTCTGTAGGGGGACTCGGCACAAGGTACAGGGCCAGTCGTCCGCGTGTGAAGGGGTTGATCCGCACCGATCACACCGGGACAGCAAATGATCCGGGATTTCATGCCGTTGCCCACTGCACAGGCTGCAGAAGGATAACCAAGCTTTCATTTTCTTGGTTCTGGGCGGCTCCGGCATTTTCATGTGGATCAGAATCGGGATGTATTCGGTCCGCTCGTAGGTAGCCATTAATCCTTTGGGGGACAAGGCCAGTCCCCACTGAGTAGAGACCATGGAGTTCATGGACTTGGCCCGTTCCGTGAAGTAATCATCGGCTGATTGGGCCTGGATTCCGGGCATCCATATGGCAACCAACAATCCGAGCAGCATCCACATCAGGACAATGGGGAACGGAATTCCACCATAGGAGGACTGTTTCTTCGGCGCTCGAGGCTTGTCCTGGGGCTCAGTTTTGGGCTGAGCTGGCTGGCCGGATGGCTGAGAGAAGGAAGTTTTCTTGACGGCCGGGGCGGACCTTGAGCGACCAGGATATTTCGGTACCGGGGCCGTCTGCGGTTCTCGCTTGACAGGCAGGTCAGGCTCGTCCGTGGTCCGGCGGATAGGGTTCTGGGCCTTCAACTTGGCCTGAACCTCCAGGTACTTCTGGTGGGCAGCCCAGCTGCGCTCACGTTCCTTCTTTCTTTGCCAGATTCGCCGTTCTTCCTGTTGAGCGCGTTTCCGTTCACGAGTTCGGATATCCTTGAGCAATCTGCGCAAGAATCTGATGTCCTTTGGACAGAGGGAACAGTTCGGCACCAGGGTTCCAGCTTGAGGCGTGTTCTGTCCTGATTTCTTCTTCTTTTTCCCTTTGCTGGCTTTTCCCTGCTTTCCGTTACTGGAAAGTATCTCCGCTTGCCGAATGGCCCTCATTTCGGCATTAGCCAAAATGGGCAGGAAATCCTGATCGTAATCAGATTCCTCAGTGCTAGAGAAGGTATAGAAGTGGAAGGGATCCTCCTTCACAATGGGCGAGAGCTGTTCAGGGGAAGAAGGCAGCTCAGAATATTCCGGATACGGGAATATCTCTCCTTCCGTATCCAAGAGAGGATCATCTTCCATGACTGCCATTCCTGCCTGTGTGAGCAGTTTCCGGGCAGTTTCGCGAGCTGCTTCCAAATCCGCTTTGGGGCGTGAGCGGGGACCTTCTGATGCGGTCCAACTAGGCTCAGGAAACGGCAGCTTCGCCGCTTGCAGGACTGATTCCACCTGGGCCACAGGGGGCAATCCCAGCTGGATTCGGAATTCTCTGACGGCCTCTCCAAGATCCACTTCCAGCTGCCTGGGAGCAGGAACAGACTGGACACGGGATTGATCATAACCTTGACCTGTGCGGTTATGTCTTGGAGGGCTTTGGCGGAGCTCGCGTCCGCGTCCTACAGACTGGGATCGCGCGTCCGACGAGTTCTTGGCGGGCGAGGGGCGGACTGTAGCAACTGACAGTTTCGGGCCCAGCTGTTCAGCTTCAGGCCGATCGCTGGCTTTTGCAGGCGGCGCGTTCTCCTTGTCTTCGTCCTCAACTTCGGACAGGTTCTGCGAACGCTCCTGCTTTTCGCTGTAGACGCGGTCCGGATGAAAGGGCAACCCGTAATTGGTTTCCACGGGTTCATCAGTCTTATACATGGCGGGACACTTGACTGACATCGGTTTCTGATAGATCGGTAGTGAATACAGCTCTCGGTCGAGCTTTTCTGCAACCGAGTCAAGGGTGAAGGCGGCATGGTTATCCGCGCTGTTCCCCTTCAGATAGGGAGGGGTAGAGTAAGACTGACCTCCCAGATCGGTAATTTCCTGCTCTAGCTGCAGGATCTGGGTGGAAAGGGAAGGACGAGGGGGATCAAAACTAACCTGTCTCTCCTGAGGCACAGCAGCCAAGGTCTGAATCACGGACGGTCCAGGGCGGTGTTGCTGTCTGACATCCGCGAATCTGGACCCATAGGGCGCATGAACCGATTCTGAGGCATTTCGCTCTTCGTTCCTGGTCCATGAAGGGCGAGGATTCCGTTCCTGCTGACCTGAGTAGGAGGGACCAGGCTGAGACCGCGACCGGTCATTGTAGTTCCGGTTCCCGCCATTGGAACCGTTCTGCTGTCCTAAGGGACGGGAATTCCCTGAAAAACGCTGATTTCCGTTGTTGTTGCCGTTGTTGTTCCGAGGCGGTCCGTTGTAGTCGTTCCGTGGCCTGAAACCACCTCCACCTGGAGCACGGCATTCTCGTTTGGAGTGACCTCCCTTTCCGCAGTTGAAACAGCGGTAATCACTGGGAAACGGAATCTTGTTCTCGTTCCGTTCAGGCCGGCGAGGAGGGGAAGAAGGCCGTCGATTCTGGCTCTCCTTAGATTTCATGCTCCGAACCTCTGTGGCTAGAGCGGCAGTGCTCTGGACCAGTGATGACAGGGCCGTGACCATGGCAGGCCCAGTGAGTCCTCCAGATGGGACACTTCCTTCAGGATCCAGTTCCAGGAAGGCAGGGGTGCCTTCTCCAGGGTAGACGCCTTCTGCTTCGCGGGCCTTCTGAAAGGCGAGGGAATAGTCCGTTGTGTCCATGGGGACATGAGGCTTGTACTCATTCCTGAGACCGATCAGGAAACAGCGGACTTTCATGGCTTCCAATGTATCCGGGTGAGCGCCATTTTCCCAGGCTATCCGGGCATACTTCTGGAGCCGGAGGGAGAAATCAGCTACAGATTCGTGAGGTAGCTGTCGGATACTGAAAAACTTCGCCGTGGCATGCATTCCTGTCAACGGCGGGATCATGTGCTCTCTGAGCACGGCGACAGAGGCGTCCCAGTCGTAGGGGCGCATGGCGCCTCGAGGCAAGCATTTGTAAATTTCCGCGGCTCTGCCTCGAAGGGTGGAAGAGAAGTTCATAACCTTCTGATGGTTGTCCAGATTTAGGCGCTGGCAAAATCTTTCGTAGTTGACCAGGTGATCATCAAAGTTTTCCGAATCCTTGCAGGCGAAGGTGGGCATGTCTCTGTAGGAGAAGGAGACAGCCTGCGTATGAATGCTTCTCTGAAGGGAGGCGAGAATGTCTCCCATTGCCTGAACAGAATCCACACTGTCAGGCGAATCCGGACGATTTCCGGGGGGATTGGGATCGTTGGGGCCACCGGGACCACCGGGACCTCCGGGACCTCCAGGACCACCAGGACCTCCAGGACCACCAGGGCCAGAAGGTCCACCAGGTTCGCCGGGAAACGAGACCCGGTTTCTTCGAAATCCTCCTCCTACCACAGCGGGATAAGGAGGCGGGGGCTGATTAGCGACATCCTGATTATCGTCGCTCTCGTAATCGGACTGATGATTATCCCGATGATTCGGATGCTCTTGAGCAGGATTTTCCATTCTTTCCGGTCGTAAGCGTTCCTCACTGAGATAGTTGACAGATGGATCCTCACTGGGGGCTCCAATTCTTTCTAGACCGTGTAATAGACTCTGTCAGATCTGGACTGGATTTCCTTGTATTGGAGGGGGTCGTGTCTCCAATAAACTTTTGCTTGATTCGGGGTCGTTGTAGTTGGTTAGGGCTTCTAGAATAGACTAGGCTAGACTAGACTAGATCTGATCAGGATCTAAGACACGAGTCAAGGTCGGCACGCAAAGATAGATCTTCGCTTAGATTGATGCTCCGGCTGTAGTGGTATGCTGACAACCAGGGCACAATAGCTGACCTGAAATGGGGTCTGAAAGGTGAGTTCGTTTTAGGCAGGGGAATCGGGATTTATAGTCTCTATGGGCGACTGTTAGTTCAACTCTAACCTCAATACGGATAGAGTTGGGGATCTCTGAAACGTACACGAAAGCCGAAGCAGCTGAAAAGATAATTGTTTATTGTTACAAATAGCACACACAAGGTTACTGAATTCCAGCAGACAATGATTCACTGCAGTTATGTTTTACAATCAACAGTATTACAAGATACTGTCTGCCAGAATTGCCTTTTGATTTTGGTTTGACTGGTACTTTCTCTGTTAGGGCTGGTTATCCGGTTTCGGGGTCGTTACGGTACACTTGCTTCAGGTAAAACACACTCTAGTGCTGCTAAAGGCTAACAAGCAACCGGTATCCTATGTGCTTCGACTCAACTCAGCTCTTAGGCTCTTTGCTGGCCTCTACTGTGACTCTGTCCCTTACAATAACTCTTGGGACCACACACACGCAAGTTATGCTAATTAACAACTGTTTATAATCCGAATCGGGTGGGAGCGAGGTTGGCTTTGCTCTGGCGTCTCCGTGTAATTGACTGCCCAGAATAACTGAATTTCGAGAAGAGATCCGTTCTCTGAAATGGATAATGACAGTTACAGGCTGGAAGAGTGTCGGTTATTGTCGGAAAGGTCGGATCGGCTTACTCAGATAATTATCTCAAAGTTAATACAAGATACTGAACTAGATTGTCAATTGTTTCAGATGGCAATTCCGGTGGTAAGGATCAGGATGTAAGCGGTACCACTTTCACTGAACATGTTGTTTTTTTAGACTGATGACTGAGACCAGGTTTTTAGGTTTCACGAAGGTTTTCGGTTTCCCAACAGTGATACCAGGTGTAGCCGGACGTCTCTGCTCTGCTGTCTAGATTCCGTATCCGCGTCAAAAGTACGCCAGACAAGTACCTATTAGACTGATCCAACTGGACAAGGCAACAGGAGACTGGACTGGATCTGCGATCTACTTCAAGACTGGATCCTCTGATACACACTGATACTGACTGACTGACTGACTGGACTGACTGGACAGGCTCCACTGAATCCACACTGACACAATCTTGCGCATGACTCTACCAACTAGACAACTGAGCAGGCTTGATTCTACAGCAGCAGAGGACAAGTTAGCGATTCGAGCTGAGATCGATCGGCTACCTGAATCAAATGGGTTAAAACCCATTAGAAACAGAGGTGGTGGGGATTAAAACCCCAGCAACTATTGTTCGGACCGATTGGCTTTCACGTGCGGGTTCAAGACCCGAACTGTGTATTGTGTAACGTGTAATGTGTTATTTTGTGGTTTTAGGTTGAAAACAGACGAAAACTGACGCTTTAGATGGTCAAAACGGACAAAAAGGGCCAAGCTTGGGCCGTTCCGGCCTACTTGGCTATGAGGCTCTGGCCGAGCCTCTCACGGGCATGGAGTCACGTAGGCACTACTCAGCATTTACCACGGACCTAAACTACAGCTAAACTGACCTAATCTAATTACTACGTATTACCCAGAATATGAGGCGTAACCTATTTGCTATAACTGACGATTAATACTTAATTAAGGCCCAAATCTGGCCACTAGACAGGATACTGTTACATATTACCGATTGCTACTGATTATTACTGACCATACTAACTGATACTAACGGAGGCCTATTTCATATCCTCTAGGCCTAACTAGACTTAAGAACGACAATTATAACCCTAACCTGGGTTGGTAACCTACCATTGGGTACCTAGAACATATTATCGTAATTATGCAAATGAGGTTACCAATCCTCCTAACCTGGACCTAGGAATCTAACTGGACAATGGTAAACTACCCTTTTCTTGCAGAGAACCTGCACCCTGAACCGGGTGACTTACGCAGGCTTCTGGGGGTCAATCTACAACCGGATTTCACATACTAATGACGACTAACGATTATTAACAAACCTAACTAACACTATAATATTAACCGCTGTGATGGGTACTAAGTATAGTTATTATAATTAACCTACTGATACTAATTGTAACTACTAACTAACTAACACCTAATTTAACTATTAGTTTTAATCTAACCTAACTGTTTATAATGCCCTAATTGTTACGCCTAACTACTGCTTAACACTATTATTTAACTAACTATTTCCCTACGGACTACACTCAAGACCTCCACGAGGGGTTTACATGAGCAGTCCCATTCATACAATTATTAGCACACAGCAGGCATGACGTAATTCCATTCATACAGATTCACACACACTAGCATTCTACTTTCACACGCTCATTTAGACAATAGGCGCACACACACACACACACGGACAGTCGTAACTATACTATTTCACGCACACAGTTTCAGTCATACAGGTACAGTCACTCACACAATCATTCAAACACAGTTACGCAACATTCACACCTCACGCATACTTGACTTCTCTCACAACCTCAGCTGGAGGAATTTACGTGAGGAGCCGCATTCATACGACACAATACAATTTATGATCCTAACAGTACTAAAATGGGGCTAATTCCCAGGATACTAACCTAACTAATTCGTATACCTAGCTACGGGTGCGTGAAAGTGCAATGTAGTTCGGGAATGGCCCAGAAATGGCCATTCCCACGTGATCATCCGTGCGTTTTTTTGTATTTGTTTTGGTGTGTGTAAAAGCCAACGGGGACAATAATTGCTGTTCAAGCAATTATTACAAAAAATATGGTAAGGACAGCTTTAATTAAGGGAAGCCGGTATTCCCCAGTTAACGTCTTAATAATGATTAGATTGAACGGTATTTGAAAGGTTGGTTTTTTTTTGCTTTTAAAGTATTTTAGAAAACCTCACGTTTTATCCGGCAATTATTAAAAAACACAGGACAAGACTACAACAGTGGCTTTGGATTTATGACGAAAAATCATGGCCGGCAACTCTAGTTGCCGGCTATGGGGATTGTGGGGGACCTAACCTAAAAGACCTACTCCCGGGGAGTGGCCTAACTCCCCTTCCTCAAGGTGGGTAGGTGAGGGTCCTCCCCCGAAACTATCTACCCAAGTTTATGTGGATTTTTTGGGTGTTAAAACTGCTTTTATAGTGAACACGGGAAGGTTAGAAAAAGGGGAAAAATGATGGTTTTATAGTGGGTTTTGAGTAGAGATAACCCATGACAGTGTAGTTGTGGATTGGGCCAAAAATGGCCTTTTAGGGAAAATGCGCAAAATGGAGAAAAAGGTGATTTTAGAGCCTTTTGGAAGAAAGTGATTTGCGAGGTTCGACTGCTCGCAAATCACCAGGAAAAAGTATAAAAGAAGAAAAAAAGGAATATCGAAAAATACCCCAGAGGGTGGGGCGAAAGGCCCACACCCTCACAATTACAATTACAAAAAATAATGGGGACTGGGCCCGAAAAGTGGTAAAAAATGGTCTTCCGGGGTCCGAAGACCCCGGGTAAATCGTGAGAGTGTGGGACCCGGGGACCGCCTTTCAGGCATAAGGGTCCCCGGATCAGAAGCAGTGCTCCCCGTGAGCCGTCCGAAGACATATGGGCTCACGGGGGCGGTCAGAATTGTGAGTGCCTGGCTGGCAGTTGCTGAAACAAAAACCCTAAAGGGAAATGGGGGGAAGGGGAGAGGTGCTATAGTCCAGGCCTCCGTATAATTGGCGCAAGACACACCTCTCCCGGGTACATACGGACAATAAAGGGGGAGACAGTGAAGCTAAAGTTATTAGGGGAGAGAGAGCAACCTCTCTCCCCGACTGCCAGCCAAGCACTGACTGCAAACTGCTAGTTGCAGTCGAGACCCCGTCAGGGGGTTGGCCTTAAGCTTCTAAGCTTCTGATTGGCCAGTTTTGATGATCACGCTTTTGTTATTGGGCTACCGAGTCGTGACCTACGGTAGCCCACAGGCGCGTCTGGCGGCTGGAGGACCCCCAGATTTATGGGAACAGATGACCCCTAACTCAGACAGAAAGGAGGCCAAAGGCCGGATTTTAAGTATCAAGTTTTAGGGGTCTCTGCTGGGGCCCATAAATCTGGAGTAAACAGAAACTCCAATAATTTCAATAACTTGGTCCTCAAGCGGCCAAGACAAAGGGTTCCCTTTGCTTAGTAGAAAGCAAAGGGACCTCACCTGTTGGGTCCATCAAGGACCCAAAGAAACTAGAAAGACGAAAACAAGTTACGTAAGTCGTAGGTACCTAAGTACTAAGAAAAACTAATAATAAAACTACCTAGAACTACTAATAATTACCTATTAACTAATAACTTAAGTACCTAAATACCTAATATTATTGTATAATTGTATATATGTATATATATGTATATATATTTGTCTTGTCTACCTATGTTCATGCTGAGTAGTGTAGGGCTGTATTCAGCCTTTTGTGGGTGGGAGGTCAGTAGTGACCCTTACAAGGTCACTATTGTAAGACTTACGTGAATGAATGCATGAATGGCATTCGTTCACGTAAGGTCTGGGAGCTTTCCACGCTCTCCAGACAAACAGACGGGCGGTCAGAGATAAAAGGCCGACCCGTAAAAGGAGAATAGAAACAGGGAGGAGTTAGAAAACTCCCTAAATAATGAAATTAAAACTGGAACGTAGGAATTAAAATGTGTAATTTAACTTGTACTTTTTGTTGTTTCAGGAATTAAAAGAAGAACTGTGTTAACATTGTGTAAATGTTCTTGTATGTTGTGCAAATGTAGGAATAAGATGAATAATAATGTGTTTCCTTGCTGTTTAAGGGGATTTTAGGCCGTAATTGGCCATTGCGCAA
Organism: Trissonchulus latispiculum; assembly: GCA_030248195.1. Classification (NCBI taxonomy): domain Eukaryota; kingdom Metazoa; phylum Nematoda; class Enoplea; order Enoplida; family Ironidae; genus Trissonchulus; species Trissonchulus latispiculum. The sequence continues at coordinate 49,360 of JASAND010022455.1, read as the reverse complement.
CGCTGACGAAAGAAGGACAAGGACAGGGGAATTAAAGGGGGTCTCAAATACGACCGCCCTTACACAAGACTGACGTAATAGGGGTTTATGCAGGTGTGGGAGGCCTCAATACGGCCGTCCCACACACGTACAAAAGGGCAGAAGGTCAAAGGTTCGAATCCTTGCACTAAGAGTTGAGATAGATTAGGTAATTACTCATATTTTAAACAATTCTAATAACTAATAAGTTCACTAATTAGTGTAGTTCGAGGGCCTCAATACGGCCGCAGGAACACAGCTAAAACCCTTAATTAAGCCCTGATAATTAACCGAATTATTGTGATTTCAAGGCAATTCTGGCAGTTCTGACAGACAGATAAGGCAGGTACAGATTACAATTGACAGTAGCAAGTGAGACTTGATTCTTTATACAATTACCTGGCATAAATTACTGGACTGGCCATGAGATCTTCAACAGAACCAGTTAATAGAACTAATTAATAACTCCCTAGGTTAGCCTTTTTGGCAGATTTCCGGGTAAGGGCCTAGATTATTCTTTACTTGGGCCACCTTATACTAGTTATTAATTCCCTATTCCTAGTTGCTAGGTGAGGCTGTAAGAACGCGAAATGCCTTTTTACTGAATAAAACAACAATTACAGTAACAGAAACAGTAATTTCATTACAAACAATCTAACCCAAAACCCCTAAAAATGCACCTAAGCCAAAGCCAAACCCTAAGGCTAAGCCGAAGCCTTCATTTAATTTATTTTTTACAACTAAACAATTTATCTTCAACAAATTACTCAAAAGCATTTCTCTATGCCACTAACAATCCGTAACCTCAAATCTAATTGCTCAAAACAGTTTATCTCTGAATACACACAACAATCCTAACCTCAATTCTATTATTAAAAAATAATCCAACGATATCACAAAAACTGTGTAAATAATCCATAACAACAACCCTAATCTGGACAGTAATTCTTAGATCTCAAACCACATACAACAGTAATCCACAACAACCAGAACAATTCAGTCAGTAATCCACTGCGACCAGACAGAAAACTTGCATAATCCACGACGCCGCAACACAAATGGGCCGTAATCCATGAAACCTATACCAAAATTTTCAGTAATCCATAAAGCCGATACCGAATCAACAGCCGTGGCCTTATATTAAAAGTTTGGGTCAGAAGGTCGCAATTTTTTGAAAAATGAAAGATCAACGACCAAATTTTAAAAAATGACTTTTATTGTGATAAAGCTGATTCCTATGAAGCTGTCCCGAAAATGAAAACTACAATTTTCCATCAAGTATATATGGAGCGAGCAGTAGCTAGTAAAAGTTGGAAAAGTGGCAAAAATAAAGGGTTTTGAAAGTCTGATAAAAGCTGAATCTTGTATCGATTTTCTTAGTTTTTGTGTCATTCTGTGACCTTTCAGATGAAAAAATCCTGAAGCGAAGAAATTTTTAGTTTGCATATTCCGGCAAAAACCCTGACAGTATTTTGAAATTTTCCAAATTTATCAGAATTTTAAATTTTCTAGGAATTGTCATTGTGGGAATTGTCGGAATAAATTTTGTGATGTGATGGGTCTAAAACGAATATTAACTGCAGTATCAGCAAGAGTACATAATATATAAGAGTGTGACAGCAGGCAAGCTCTCTGTTATCAGCTGTAGGTACATGCTATGTTCGCTAACGGCTGACCCCCCCCACAAATGTGTATGTGCTCTTCAAAGAAATTCGCACGCTATCTTTATGTGTTAAAGCTCAAAAACACAACTACTCAGTTGGTTCAATGTGCGTCTGCTTCGAACTTTAACACGTAAAGATAGCGTGCGAATTTCTTTGAAGAGCACATACACGTTTGTGGGGGGGGTCAGCCGTTAGCGAACATATGTAGCATGCACCTACAGCTGATAACAGAGAGATTGCCTGCTGTCACGTCACACTCTTATGTATTATGTACTCTTGGTATCAGTGATCACAGTTTCTACACACATTTAATGCTCTTGTTAATTTTTTACACGTACGTACCCTTAGCACACCCACTCCTTGAGTCACACCCGAAACCTTTTGAGTCAGGATCCTTGGGTGGAGTACTTCTTGATCCGCCCCTTACGTTTCTTTGATCCGCTCTGCTTTATATCCTAAATCCAATTTTAAAGTGGTGTGCAGGAGGGTACCCCTCCACACCAATTTTTGAGTCATAGAACGATACTCTGCAGAAAGTTTGCAATTTTATTCTTCTTCATGATCCACTCATTAGAAACAATCCAAATTCTTTCTATTGTAGGAAATTTTTAAAATACAAATTAAAAATTTACCTAAATTATACTCAATTTGCTTTGCAATGGTCAGTCTGCTGCCCATCCGCTCACCGAAGTTTAGCGGATTCTACGACAGCTGTAAAGGTAATTATTATCACCCCGTTAACGCGCATGTCCCGTTAACGCGCATGTCCCATTAACGCGTTAAATATGCACACATTTATCATTAGACGCAAAAATTTAAAACTCCGCCAAAGCAAATGCCCTATTCTATGGCACGTTCCCTGACATGATACTTTAATACTTTCCGAAGCATTTTAACAAATGTTATAGCAAATCAGCAGCCAAAATATGCTATGTAACGGCTGGAACGGATTCAACATTATGAAAATCAAAAATGACATAAAGTTGGGCAAACGCGCAATGTCTTTTCAAACAGAAGTGAATGTTCTATCTACAACCAATGGCTGGCGGATCATGTACTTTTAAGTCGAATTCTGAGGCGAAAATCAAAAGTGGTAGATCACTGCTGCAAAATAATAAGGTATCTTTCATCAAAATTGGGATCAGTTGGATTTTCAGAAAGATCATCCTGCAAAGTCATTTTGAGGGCATCCGAGATTTCGTCAATTGAAGTGATCCCTGGATAAACTATGATTGTAGCTTAATGTAACTTAATGATGAACAGAACTTCTCAATGTCGATGCATTTTGGTGCGAGTTTCCACATCTTGGCGCAGCTTCGGATTCCGCAAAAATCGTCTAACTTTCTACGCAACAAGAACAAGTTGGCCCCTAAAAGGGGCATTATCTCGCCGATGAGCGCAATCCGTACCATGTGACTTCAATACATTTGATTAAAATAAGCAAAAGGTTTTCATTTTTCGGTCTGCACCGCCGCGAGTACTTGGCTTCCGAGAAAAGAACATTCTGGTAATAATTTTAGTCTCCAAATTAACACAAATGGGCATTAATGGACAATGTTGCAGCAGAGTGCACCATTTAATGTATTTTAATGAGATGTTCCAGTGTTGTACTGTATTCATTCGCATCATTTCACATACTTAACCTAAGTTTCAAAGGACTCTTGTTTCCGTAAATACTTTGTCCAGCTTGCGAATGCTACCTAACATCATTTTGACCTGCTTCTTTGCTAGGTCTTGGATTCTAGAAAACAGAGAGCTTGTCAGTTACTACTCTACTATTCCACTCACATATTATGTACTCTTCGAGTTATGTTATGTTATTTGCCATAAGCTGGCAACCAACTTTGACGAAACTCAATTTAGACAACTTGTGGCACGAACCTTTAGCTCGAACTTGTTGCTTGTGTATAACTGATTAGTATAATTAGCGATAAGCTCGGATCCTACGTCGTGATCTCCCTGAAATCTTCCGGTTGAAATCAAATTTTTGCATTACATCCGTTCAAGAAATTCTTAAAAACTACAATGGCTGTGCAAAATCAGAAGATTTGTGATTTCCAACTGCTCTTCATGAATAATCTTAGCTGATTAATGCTGCCTCAGTAGAAACTAATTTGCATATTGTACAAAAACGAATCAATCTTGAATTAAATTCAACCAAAGGGGGCACTTTTTCAAAAATGATACAGAAAGAATATTAAGTTATTACAAACTGAATTTTTATTAAAATTAAAGTTATTTTGCTTTTTTCAAAAACACTAAATGCATATGAGACATTTAAGCAGAACTAAAGAGCTCTTTAAAATGGCTATGTGAATGTTCGTGCCAGCTCCCCCCCCTACGCAAAAACAGCCACATACTGAGGCGTGTGATGAGCATAGGGCACTTTTTTGAGCGTAAGGTGAAAACAGTTCAAAAAAAGAGACAAAACCAATTACAAGTATCTCGCCTCTAGGCGAGATAATAAAAATTAGAATTAGGTTTGAATTTGAGTCAGCATTTACATTGGGTTAATCAATTCACAGTAGATGGAAGGGGTGAACACTAAACACGGGCACACCTTTTAAGCACACCTTTTGCGGTTAATTAAGAAACCACTTAGAGAAAAGCTCATTATAGGATTTAGAAAATATACACATGCTTTATGCTTCATGCTTCACACAAAGCTGTTATATCACATATCCATAATCATAGTAGATATGCAATCAGTAAACTGGAAAGATTTCAGTTTAGTTGTGAATAAGGTGTGTATCAAATCGAATCCATCAAGTCACGCAAAAAAGAAAAAGAGCATTGTTGTACTCATCTTAACGCTTTAATCAAACTTGTAAGAAAAAGGCACGCTTACAAAGCTTTATTTGTAATTGGCGCTTTGTCTGAACATCAAAGTGAAATTTTTCTAGGTACAGTGACCCAGAGCAAAATGGCCCAATAAAAGTGCTAACGCACACCCAAAGGGGCCCAAAGCAGATTGACCCAGATCAGTTCTAATCCAGGGAGGCCCCAAGAATTTGTGGCCCAAGACCCAGCGGCCCAAGCAAAAATGGCGGCCCAAACGACCCATTAATGACTCAATACCCAAGGGTCCCAGTTTCCATCCCTCATTATTACCATCTATGCACTTACATGTTTGCTTGTCTTTGGCAAATTCCTGCAAGGTTTAGTTATATAAAACAGCAGTAAATATTCGAATGACGCATAAACATTCCTTGAGGGTTTCGCATTTGATTTGCCTTTCTTTAAAAGCAAAATTAATTGCTGGAGTGTACAGCTTCCTGACAAACCTGAATTGTATTTGAAATTGAAAGTTGTTTCCCTGTGTGACTAATATATAGTTCAAATACGCGCTTAGAACTCCACGCAAACTGCTATTATTATATATTAAGGATAAAAGTTTATTGTATTTTCTGATGCAAGCGCCTAGTAACTGACGTTTGCCCAGAAGCGATGTCCTAATTCTGCATAAACGCAAGTTTACAACTCCTGTGGCTCTGGACATGACCAATTTCACCAGTAAGCTATTGAACAATTCAAAAGCAGAGGACATTGCTGCTGCTCTTATTTTGTGTCCAGCGTCCGTGATTGGATTAATAGTCTACGTACGTTTCATCATTGCAGTCATTTATACAAAGGAATATCGTGAAAAGTCCTATTATCTGTTGGCTGCCGCCCTAGGAATTTTAGACTGTATAACACTGTTCGGAATGATATTTTTTTCGACTCCCTCAATTTTGCTACGTAACTCATTTGTCAATATAAGGATGAACGTCTTTGTTGGAAGTGCCTTGATTGTTGGATGGTATGGCAGTTTGCCCATTATATGCTCTTTAGCGTTTAATCGATACTACTGCGTCTGCCGCAGAGAAGAATATAACATGACGTTTTCGACCAAAAATACAATCATTATTGTAGGGTGCTCGTATTTATTTGGAATTGCTTACGGGATTGCTCCTATGTTCGATTGCTGTCACTATTTGTTTTATCCCCCGCGCTATTCCTGGGCTTGGGATGTTTCCAGCTTTGGTGGATTTGTGATAAACAAACTGGAGTTGGCTCTAACTGGCTTCGTAGTGGCTATTTCAGGCATTTGCAATGTTCGGGTGTTTTCGGCCTATCGACTAATGTATCACAAAGTAGCTTCGCATAATCATTTCTCCCGCCAGGAAGCCGTTCGAAAACAGCAAGAATTTAAGCTGTTCATTCAGTTTTTTGTGATTGTTCTTTGGATGACCCTTTTTGATGCAATGTTTGTGATTGCTCCTCTGTTTGCCCCCTCAAAATGGCTGTTTCTTTGGATTAGCTTTATGTATGTTATTCAGTGTTCCATCAACGGATGGGTGTACATCATTTTGAACAAATCTATTCGCAAGAAAATCTTCGGGTAGTTCTAATATAGTCAAAGTGAACGCAGGATTAATATCTGGGCAGCAAACAAAAGCGGGAACCAAAATGTAAAGAAATGAAACACACAAATCAGAAGCTTAGCCGATCGAATTATTAAATGAACGGATCGAGGCCCTATTGCCAACTATTTACAGTTGCAAACAATTAAATAAGTTTTAATTATACATAGCATTTAAGAAAGAGTCTACTATTCAGCTTTATCAGCGAGTCACAGTGATATAGTTACAGCTTTATATATGTATTCTCTGCAGTAGTGTGTATATATGTAATAGACTCAGTGTCCTGGAGACTTTTGCTGCTTGTCTTTGTATGATTTGATATATATGATTGCTTTGATCTGATTTGTCAATAAACCGTATTGGTCTATTCTTACTGTCTAGGTCAGATAGGTTCTATTGCACAGAAGGTCAGTGCGTTTGCCAGAGATGACCGACTTATGTACCAGATTCCCGAATTGTAGTTTAGGGGATTTCTACAGCCAACCTGATTAGGGGATGTTCGTGAGTTCGTTTGATCTGTAATCAACAACAAACAGCGAGAGGAGTCGATACTCGCTCTATTCCTTCACTGCCGAAACAATAGAGGGCCTTAACACGCTGATCAGAGGCACAACCCAAGTCTTCTCTACTATGAGAGGTTCTAGTGAGACCTCCAATTGCGATCTGAGACAAAAACTTGCTATTTCGTAGAAGATAAACCCGGATCTCTCAGTTGGTGGACCACACTCTGTTTATTGTGACTATTACAATTACTGACAGACCGAATATGAATTACAATAGAAAGAATAGTGAAAGATATAACATAACAATAATATGCAAATACATTGACAATTATTGGTTACAGTCAATATACCAGAATTGTCAGATTCGTTCCTAAAGATACTAGAGTTTACCCAGAAGTTAAACCGGTTTAGTTAATTAAAGTGGACTAACCCTTTTTCAGGTTAGATTACTCCTATTCTACTACTACTCAACTCTACTCAATTACTGAACTACCATGTTAGCTCTTTTAAAAACATCGGCATTACAAGTAGTGTTTCTATGACAACAATATTGAAAGCAGAATACAATAGTCAGTATTGTTCTCCATAAAAGGGTTTATTCTGGGTTGTCCTACATCTGAATTGTCCTACACAATTTGATTGGCCAATGTAGTAGCGAATAAGAATAGACAATAAGACAAGTAGATGTCACAGTGAAGGGTCATACAGTTTAACTTGCTCAGTTTAACGCAGAAAGATGGATACTTTGAAAGTGAATTTAGAGGAAATCCCTAAATCTTCAAATGGAAATGTTTTGTTTCGGCAGTTGTAGGTTTATGAAAATGTTACATTCAGTATGACTTTTGACTTAAGTACGTCAAAATTTCAAATTTTTAAAGCCTTGTAAGTTAAATAAAATCAGTTTTTAACGAATTGTTCAATTGCAGACAATTTCTAATATTAAACCGGTATATATTCATTTTAATTTTAGAAGCTTTTAGGTGCAATTTTCTAAAGCTTTGAACTGTTTAACTGCTTTTAATAATATATAAGCCTTAAGTGAGATATTTTCCCAACGGTAGCATATTCACGCAAATTTTCAAGTTTTGAAAGTTAAATAAAGTGCTTAACAATGTTACAGAAGTACTGGATTTGAAATTGAAACTTTAAATGTTACACACTATCCTTTGCATTTAAATTGATAGAAGGATTCCGTTATTGCAATAGAGATGTCGTACTGTAGTTTAACTAACACTACTAGGCATATGTATAATTCCGAAAATTTTACGTAAAAGTCTATAATCTGGAGATAACAATAAGAGTTATACATAATTTCTAAACATTTCAAGTTTATAAATAAAATAAATTAAATAAGTAAATAAATAAATGAAGTAGTTTTAATAAATTTAAGTAGTTTACAACTGAACTATTAATGTTCTGTATTTAATAAAGCAACCTTAAAACCGAAATTATATACTATTACACCCATAGTCAACCAATCCAATTCTGAAACTCTCTGTTCAATCGGTTTTGCCTGTTTCCCTGTTGAATAAAAGTACGATGAAAGTATGTAGCTTATGACTTGTATGAATATTATATATTATATTATATTATATAATAATAATAATAATAATAATAATAATAATAATAATAATAATATAATAATATAATATATTATATAATATAATAGTTATATTTCACAAAAAATCGAAGCACAATGTATCGCAACGACAGTGCCAGAAAGAGCAAGGAAAATAATGCTTGAGTCACAAATATTTAGCATTCAGTCAGGCATGGTTCGACTAAAAAATTCACTTTGGTTCGCCAAACGTCGCACTGTAAGCTACCACTGGTAAGATAACCAATTGGTTGTGAATTCGCCTTTCTAACCAAATGGTTTTCTTACCACTTGTAACCATACCACTGGTAGCCTAATCATAGCTTCGTGAATACGGTCATATACTGTAACATGTGCACGAATGCACGATATTATGCAGCAAAATTAAAGTTTGTAACACAGTTTGACGCAAAAAATGGTAAATTTGAGCTTGGCGAACAGACGGCCATTGGGCAACCAAACCATAGGCCAACGGCCAGTCAGTTGCCCGACCACCGGCCATTGACCGTTGACAGGCCAACGTCTAATGGTCAGCCAAGCCAATTGACTGAGATTTTTCCGGCCAATCGCCGGCCGTTGGCCGCACCAGTCAACGCATAACACTAAATTTTGCTCACATCCGGAGAAACAGTTTCATTGGAACAGGTTAAATTGTGGAACATAGCTTACTGCGTGACTTATGGCATTATCACGTGAGCTAGTCTGTACCTCTGGATTTAGGCTACATTTTGATACATAAATGGTTTGCGACTGCTAGTAATAAACTAGTCATAAATTGAGTTTGTCAACACATTGCAATAAATTCTTGGTTGTCGATCGCTTAGATTTCCAGTTGCATACTCTAGACCAGGGTTTTTTTGGTTTTCGGATTTGCGTCAACCTTGCGTCCCGCTAAATTTAAGTTGCGTCCCGCTAAGAAATTTTGCGTCCAGGCAGAATTCTTGTTTTAGCGTGTTTTTAGTGCAACAAATTGTTTTATATATTTTTGAAAATTTCTATAATTCCTGTAGTGTAACACTATTTAGACAATTTTTAAAGTAGATGCTTCTAAGCTGTAATGCACGATTACAAGATTACCTACAGAATAAATGTAGATGTGTCCAATATACACGGCGGGGGGTCTGAGGGGCGGAGCCCCCCAGAAGTTGAAGAATTTTTTGAAATTACAAAATAATCGGTAGTGGAAATGTTTAAAAAGATTTTATTTGGCATCTGTGGCATCTAACGATTGCTTTGAGTAATTTTCGATATTATTGACACACATTATTCCTATATTTCAATGTTAGTTAAGCCAAGAGTACATAATGATAAGAGTAACAGTTATCAGAATCATGTTATCAGATAAGAGTAACATTGAGACATGACCTTGTACCTTGGCATTCCATGACAAAGTGGGGAAACACCGGGGGTCAGGGCTGGGGGCGGAGCCCCCAGGACCAGAAGAAATTTTTGGAAAAAACGGAAAAATTGGTACTAGAATCATTTAAAGTCTACTCTTACAAAAGTGAATTTTCACCCGAAATAATGTTGCGTGTAGCTTGCGTCCCGTTAAAATTTCATTGCGTCCAGAAAAGAAACTGTGTGCGTCCAGACGCACATCTGGGCCCTGTTGCACCAACTTTTAATCAGTAATCAGTAATCAGTAAGTTGTTTTCCGTTGCACAAGACTACTGATTACTGATTACTAAATTAGATGAGAAATGGACTTCCATATTAGAGCTGGGGCCGGTTCCACTAGAACCGGTTGGAACCGGAACCGGAACCGGAACCGAACCGGAACCGGAACCGGAACCGAACCGGAACCGGAACCGGAACCGGAACCGGTAGAATTTGGAACCGGCCGGTTCCAGGCTCAAAAATTGAGCTTGAAGTAAAATTTTTGCCAAATGTAAAATTTGCAATAGTTGGATTTTGGCCTGGATCTTATAATTTAGCAGCATTTGATTCTGATTCATGATTTTTTGTCTCTGCAGTTGAAGCTGGGCCTGCGTTGACACGAATGTAGAATCATTAGCGAATAATTCGAAATCGGCGGATTACTACATACGAATAGTTGTGTACATTTCAAGAAGACTTAACGAATAGCTCGATGAACGAATACTCTAAATATTTGTTTATTCTCACTTAGTTAATTGCTTCAATATTAATACGGAAAATTTTGGTATTTATTGCAGAATTTCGACTCAAGCTAAACTGAATCTAAAATGACCAAAATGTGTTGATGGTAGTACGTCACGTGCAGCAAACATTGAAAGACTATTATTCAATTTTTGGAGTTCAACGATAATTTTTAAATCATTTTAAAGCTTAGTTAAATTTAATAATTTTAAAGTTACTACAAGTATGCAGAGTACGCCAGTCTAAAATCGAATGTTCGACTTGGACATGCGATCACACGAAAACAAGCTTTGAACAGGGATTGATTTCTCCATGTGTGGGAAGCAGAAGATTGGCGATCTCAGTTCACGCTACAAAAAGCGTCTCCCGAAGGCTATTTGTTCTGAAATTGCTTAATGAACAAACAAGCTCAATATTTTGAGAAAATGTAAATTTTATTCGAATTTCGCCAAAAGCTTCAAGTTTGGACGCATGTATTTCTCTCGAGCAAAATTAAACACAAAACTTAAAAATTTCTCTGAACAGTTTTCTCAAAAATGTGTGCGTAAAGACGCTATCTAATTGCTGGAATGAGTTGAGAGGAATCCGTGTTCATGAATCTAGCCGCCATGTTCAAAATTTCGTGTTGCTGTGCTTAGGCAGAGATGCTGCGGAGCAGAGACATCAGACTCGAAAACCAAACCAAATCAAGCCAAAATCAAACGAGCTTTGAAAATCAATTTTCCTTATTATAATTTAAACCGCAAGGAATCGAAGAATACTTTGAAGAGCAAATTTGTAAGTTTTAATTAGAGCAATCGAAAGACTATAAGTTTGTATATAGTTTTATTTTCATTAATCTCATTACTTTTGCTTCCAAAACGCAGTTGCTTTTGAGAACGCTTCAAATATTCTTTAGACCTAAGCTGGAGTCAACATCTCCAGAGAACAATTTAAATTTTGCAGGAGCAGAAACATTTGAAAACTGCTAGTACCTATTTTCCTATTTTTCAGGAACTTTTTTCGTAAGAGAGAAGGTGCATAAATAGAAAGAGACGTCGGCATAACTAATCTGTTGTTAGGAACTAAATATATACTTACATAGAGGTGTGTATGTGTGAAAGAGCAGTAAATTAAATTTTAATATTTCCTATTTTCAAATATATTAACTACATTTAAAATTTCTGGAAACATCTTTCGGAAGCGACCGTACTTAGTTAAAAGTTAGTTAAAAGTTAGTTAAAAAAAATTTAAAACTAAGCTTTCAGCAATTTTTATAAATTTTTGAAATGTTTTCCTGCTTTTAAGATTTCTTTGGGTTGGTAGGCGCTGTTGATATACGGTGATATACGGTTGATATCGCTGTTTGTTCATTTTTTCAAATCCATAATTTCAGGATATACCATACAGGCATCATAAACATTTTGATATGCAGTACCCTTGAACAGTCAACTGCCGGAACAATTTTGTTTCTTATGACAAAAGTAAATATTAAAAGTTTCAATGTAGGGTATGGTAGGTTACAAGTAGGCATGGGCACGGGTCCAAAAATTTGGACCCGGGTACCCGGTACTACCCGAAGCCCTATGTCGGGTAATTGCGACGCTACCCGAATACTCGGGTACCCGGGTACCCGGGTACCCGAGCATTTTCGGGTACCCGAGAAACTTTAAGCCATTTTTCGGATTTGGCCATTTTGAAATTTAACTTTTTTCAGGGGTCTTTATTCACATTGAGCGTAGATTGGACATATTTTTTAATCCTAAGTTATTTCAAAGAAGTTTTAAAGACTTAAAATAAATTTGACTTTCAATTAATTCTAACGGTATCAGAAGCTGATGCTGATACAGACAACATTGGTTTTATTTTATAACCGCGCTCAGACCAGCAATTTTCTGAGTATCGTACCACCGTTGCGCTGTCGGTTTCCTCTAGCCTTTAAATATTAACAAATTTCAGAAAGCGTTTGGATTATAAGAGCAAATCCCCATGACAAAACTTAGCTAACTTCAACTGATTGTCTCTGGAAATTGGAACAGCACAAAAGGCAACAAACAAGCAAAAGCTACACGAAGTACTAAGTTCTAGTCGTTTTTATTCCTTTTATTTCTTAATGAAACCAAAGTAAAATTAAAAGGTCTTCGATAAAAAACTAAACTTTTTGTGATCGGATACTACAGTTTACTGACAAGAAATGTAAAATTTTAAACTCACTCGCTCAATAAATTGACTTGTGTTGAGATTAGTGTTTACATTTTCCATTTAGATTTATTTTATAATTTTTTACCTGAAAACAATTGCTACTTTCCAATTTCCTTTCCCTCTTTCTGTCCTTTTTGCTTTTGGAGTAACTTTACTAAACGTAATACTGATGAGAGATGCAAGTCCTTTAGAACTTTTATTAAACGTTTACAAAACATTTATTAAATATTCCATGAAATGAATTCATTTATTGTCGTTGCGATTCCACTGTATCCAAAGAAATTCTAACCATCTCCCTCAAGTTGGTTACACTTTCTCAGTCACTAAAGGCGTGCGCATACCAAAGAATCATCCATAAGCTCGTTTGCTAACATTTGGTTAAATTGGTTAAATGAATGTTCAAACAATCTGGGAGCATTCTCTTAGTTCAGAATTCAGTTTAGAAACAGCTTAAGTTGACAAAAATTGAAACCTAATGAGCGTTGGCCGTTAGTGATGGAAGTTTTTCAACGTTGACCATGTGGCATTAAAGAAAATCACTAAACTTTCGAGATCATATCAGTCACTATTGACACCATCTAATGGTACCTAGTATTGTTACTTACAGTTTAAAGAATAACGCAGAGCTGTGGCAAAAGTCACTGATTCGATGCGAACAGTTTTGTTTGTATCTTGTGAATTTTAAGTTTTAATTAATTCGTCGACTTCCGCATTATGACTGCTCCAACAGGAATTTAAAGAAAGAAAAATTATTAGAGCAAGGCAAATTTAATAAAAATATTTTAAATACAAATCTAAAAATAGAAAATTATAAAATGTTTGAAAATACCAGGACTAATTCCTCTTCCCATTATACACGTTTTTCTGTTGTGGTATCTTTTTAGTAAATTTTATAATAAACTGAAAAAATCGTCGGTGGTTACAAATTTTCTTAGCCAAAAATTTTCTGAGCCAAAAATTTTTCTCTGCTTGATCCAGATTAATCCGGTTTTATCCGGTTTTAACTGGATATCGGGTACCCGAAGCAGGACTCGGGTACCCGAAAATTTTCGGGTACCCGGGTACCCGTCTACCCGACTACCCGTGCCCATGCCTAGTTACAAGATGTCCAAAAATGTTCTACAGTAACAAATCGAAAATTGATTCAGAAAATTAAAAAACTGTTGCCTAGTTGCTTGGTATGTTTAATCCAATTGATCTATACCATTGCTTCTTCATTTTGATTGTATAAGCCCTATAGGGGTCTACAACAAATGTTAAATAACAAAGAAAATTATCACTACAAATTTTGTACTTGGAACCGGGAACCGGAAGCTAGAACCGGAACCGGAACCGGTGCTCTAGAACCGGAACCGGAACCGGTTTTGAAAATTGGAACCGGCCCCAGCTCTATTCCATATATTTACTGCTGATTACTGATTACGTAGGAAATATGGCTGATGGTATATTACTGGCCCAGAAACTCAACAGAAAAAAGGACTACCTAATTACAGTTTTACTATTACATTTTAGAAATTTAGTTTATATTTAATTTTTGTAGCTTCTCCATTTTTATTGATTTTAGTGCTTACTGTATTTACTGGCTTACCAAGAGTGGAAAACTATTACATATATTTATAGCGGAAGCAGGAATATTTGCTAGAAATCGTTGAAATTCAACTGATAACAAAGACTTTACTAAGTATTAATGAAAAGGTTCATGAAATATGCCCCTAATGACTGAAAATTAGACTGATTGTGCAGTAATCATGGTAAAGGATATTATACCTGAGAATTATATACTTTTAAAACATGCACAAGCCCTACCCAACTGCAAATCATTTTTATCATTTTAATAAAATAAAATTCGCACACAGTATCATACACTCACACATTCCAAGTCAAAGGACTGTCTAGTTTCAAAACAAGGATGTTAATGTCTCTGTTCCAAAAACTTTTCCAATACATAGTCAACAACGGGCAAAACTTGCACATTGAAAAGTGCACAAAATAACAAACTAGCTCAGAAAGGCGACATTTACAATATACAGAAAAAAGGATAAAAATGAAACGGTTTTAACAAAGAAAAATACGAAGAAAAAATAATTGAAGCAAAATTTAAACAAAAGAAAGGGTTAAAATTGAGAAACAACACTTTTTAATTTCCTTAAAATCGCACAAACAGTCACACATACGCACGCAGTTCAGTAACGCACGAAAAACAAAGAACAAAGCCGGAAAATACCAACTCATCTATATTCGAAGAAGGGTAAAAGCAGTTTTTTCACGTCGAAGTCAATACAGAAAACACTTATATACAACTTAAGTTTAGCCTAAAAATTTAAAATTTTTAACATATATATATGGCGAATTTAAAAACCTACATCATCCCATGCAAACGTTTATACTTGAAGTTTAGCTTAAGAAAATGTAAAGTTGTCATAAACTTAAAACCTACATATATAATGTCATAAATCAGTCCCCGCCAAACCCTGGCCTGTAGGAGCGATAGCAAAACATTTGAGAAACAATCAACAGATCCTGTAAACGTTCAACAGATACAGAAAAAAAACAATAACAAAACAATTGACAAATCAATGCAAAACAAAGCAAAAAGTCACCGAAACAATCAAACTTATGAACAAAACAGAAAAAACTTGAAACAACGAACAAAAAGAAAACAAGAAAACAATCGAACAGAAAAGCACAAGTACAAGCAAGTACAAGCATTGTACAAACACAAAGGGCTAAAAGTCCAATAATGCTGCGCTTAGGGAGGGTAGGGGAGGAGCAGAATTTTGCGACCACACAAGAGTGAACATGAACGTATTCTTAAGAAAAGCTTCATTATAAAAGAAAAGGTATTAGTTAGCTTGGAAGTAGCCATCAGAATTAATTAAAACTATAGAATGGTCCTTTTGGTACAACCCCCCCCCTCACCCAAACCAACATTGCATAGGTACACATACACATACACAGAAGAGCCCAAAAACAAGGCAGACACGTTTCTACTTGCAAGATCTCTAAAACAATGTATATACGTAAATTCTGACAAAATTATTCAGAAATCCAACTACGGACAATATGGGCAAACAGACAGGACAAAATAGATCTCGGAGCATCAAACAAAACCACAAAAAACTGAACCAAACTTTGGAAAGAAATGCAAATAGCCAACTTAGCTTACACTTAACTGAAAATTGAGCGAAAAAGGAAGCTGGGTTAGCATCAACCTACTGGGGCCCGGGCCCCCTCCACAAGGTAGGGGGAGGGGGTGCGAAGGTTGGGTTAGCAGCTTTAACACACACATTTTAGATACTCACAAACAACTCGTAAATCTTGGGTGTGATGAAGATAAGCTCCGTCAAATTGAACGCAGCCAAAAGCAACGGTAATAACAGAACGAAAATGAAACCTAACTCAGAAAATAGAAACACTAAAGGCAAAAAGGCAAAGTTCAAACATAATGCTAAAATATGATGCAAACTGCAAAACGTATATAAGTGGGATCACAGCAGTTTTGACCTGATTTCAGAATGTATAACTTATATATGGGAAATAAACAATACCGATAAATATATTTATTTATGTATTGTATGAATAAGACTTATGTAAATTGTATAAACGTGTACCACTTTCTACATAGAACATAAAAACACACATACACACACAAACTAAAGGACTAAAATGGACACAAGCCCTTACACAAAGTTTGCCTTCGGTTGGTTCCTGGTCTGTAACCCAGACCTAAAGTACAATCTTTTCCGAAACCACAGCAAATGTCTCGTACCTATATATACATTTCAAAAATTAAAATTATTTAGATTTATGAAAAAATTTCAAAACACCAAATCTACGACAAGGTCCTATATATGCCCCAATTATTCACCAACAAGAAAGACAACAATATCGCCAACAATAACAAAAGCAATACAGAAACAACAAGCACAACTAATGCTGTACAATACTGGACAAATTATACGAAACTACAGACATATATATACGTATCCGACGTAAGATCAAAATGGTCACGTCTTATAATAAAGTCAAGGTCAACGTTCAAATCAAAAGTCTTCAAATCAGAAAACAGAAAGTTCTCAATGGAATGGCTTGAAAATGAAAAGAACAAACGGAAACGAAATGAAGAATGAATAAATAGGTTGAAAAACATGCAATAAACGAAAGCTAATAAGCATGGAAACAGATTATTAAAACAAGAGCTCTTTCAGTACGTATGAAAAAACTGTTCCAACAGAGAACATACAAAACTAAGATATCGGCTCGGCAATCCTCAATATTAAGTTTGTATAGAGTTTTGTAGTTAAACTGATCCTTAATTAAAAATTAAGTTTAATTAAAACTAAACTTAATAAAAGCATGAAATCATCAAATCTTCCACAGAGTAACAAGAGAAAACTTCCACTACACAAATGCATAGTTTCAATACTGTTCATAAAAATTTTCACCTATTTTTATGCAAGAGGTTATTAACTATAAAGTTTTTGATTAAAACGACTCAACTATAAATACATAGAATACAGACGATCAACAAGAACATTCAGTTACATCAAAACAGTATTGACAAAAACATTACACCTACGTAAGTACAAACAGTACGTACAGTACAAGAGTTGTATACACCAAACACCCTAAAAAATAAATTAACTACTTTCTACACGTATACAGGGCAAAAAGGGAAAACAAAAATCATTACAGCGAACCATGACAACAAACAAGACAACAGCAAAAACGAATTCAAACAATCGCAAAAAAATGGCTGCAGCAACATCCTACAAAGACAACAGGGACCAAATGGGGGTTCTCTGCGTGGGGGCTCCTCCTAAACCATAGCGCGTAAAACTGGGGGGGGGGGGACAGGGTATGGAAACGCATATTGATGCAAGAAAGCACAGATATGACTTAAACAGTCAACAAAAAACAAACAAGGAAATGAAACATTTACAAAGAAGTGGATCCGGATTACAAAGTCAGAAGACGGAAAAATTGCTAAGTATACGTGGGTGGGCAGGTCCAACAGACAAAAAGACATGCAACAATGCAATGCAATGCAGAGTTCATAAATATTAATGCATCCCGACAAAGCAACATGTGTCACAATTTTTGAGAATAAATTTAATAGTTTCCAGTGGTTTCAGCAAATGATATCCTCCAAGGCAAGGGCATGGCAAAGCCGGAAAATTTGTGACAATTTTGACCAAATATCCTAAAAATTTGGCAATTTCTGGGCACCTTAGGGTGAGTGGGGGGGGGGGGAGAAGCTCAAAAAAGTGGGGGGAACGAGTGGGGGGAACCCAAAAAGTGGGGGGGGGGGGCGCCCCCCCCCCCCCCCAGTAAAAAACTTCAGGGTGGGCGTGCTGCCAAAATGCAGCCCCCCTAGCCCCCTCCAAGAATTCCAGTCTTCGCAGCAGAAAGTGTCCCGAAGCTACCGTTTCGACGCAGAAAATATAACATAAATACTGTTAACGGGAAGATTATTGACGCGTCCGGAGAGAAGAAGAAGAAAACGCAAAAAATTTTCACAATTACTTTAGGATTAAATTTCAACTGGACTACTATTTATCCGGTAGCAAGAATTCGGCGCCAAAAGGAGCCCAAATACAAAAAAGTGAGACGAACAGCAAGAGGGCAGATACAGACGATGCTTTGCATCTCGGATGTATGTACTTAATACACTGTACTTACAGGATTTGGTGGAGTAACCAAAAAATGGGAGACAAAAATTGAAAAATCATGGCTTCCGGTCGATCTAGCCTAATGAGCAAAACAGATGACATTAAAAAGAAAACAATTACCACAAAATTTGAAACAGTACAGGTCGGATAAAGCTCAGGTCGGTTTGGTCCCCAAAAATGGACACAAAAATAGGACTGCTACTGCTCTCACAAGAGAACCCCAGGAATACACAGAACAGGATATTAATATAAATAAGAAAATAAATGTACGCATACTAAAATTTTTGGCTAGATTCAGTTCACTGCAATATACGTAAGGAAAACCAAAAAAAGTTGGTCGCCTTTTACAACTACAACAGGTTAGACGAGATATAACGCAAAAAAGGCCCATACAACAATGAATGGAGGACAAAAAATTGGAAATTGCATAAGGGAGGGGGTGGGATGGGGGATGGAATTACTGCAGCATAATTAACAAAATGCAAATTGCAAACAAACTGCAACAGCAAACGGTTTGCAGGGGGAATGGGTGAACAAAATGGAAACACAGATAATTGGTTGGCAGTCTCATTGCAGGATTATCTAAGCTTAAGCTTAAGACTCAGCTTCAGCCAGAGACCAGAACAGCAAAGTCACAAGGAATGATATCCCATCCAATCGCCGATCCAAATCCAATGCGGTCAACGCGAAACCAATTTTAGACCAAAAACTGCTTTCGATCGATATTTCACGTTGTTGAGTTAGACGAAAATTGAGTAGTCATTAAGAATTTTTCATTCGTTTCTTTCACCTAGGTACGTTATGCATCGACTCGAGAGCAGTTTTAGGTGAAAACTGGTTTCAAAAGTCCACAACTCACAAGTCAACAACAATAGCAAAGAGAGGACTTAAAAATTGAGGAGCAAAAGCCAGAAGAAACTGCGAGGAATTATATGTATGATCTATTACATAGAGAGACATCAATCAATCAATCAATCAGTCAGACAAAAAACAGGGGGGAGGCCGGGAGGGACAGGGGGAGGGGTAGGGGATCAAATCCCCCCAAAGATCTCAAAATCTCAAAGATACATAGTAACGAAGGAAGAAAGATCAAGACAAGTCTATTTCTGAGGGGGTCCTAGGGAGGCTGCTGCCAGGGCAAGGGCGTGTTGCTGTTGTTGCTGTGACACAAAGGAACCAGGGCCGCCTTGATGGTGATGGTAGGCAGAATGCGACTCATCTGCGGTGGCATAGCCACTGTGGCCCCCACTGCCCGGACCACCGCCACCGCTCAGACCAGGTGTCATGATGGGCGTCCCACCGGCTCCCACTGTACCGTCGCCAACACTCTGAAAAAACAAAACAAAAAAACAGAAATTGGACATCAATTTAGTTATGTACGTAGTTTATAAACTGAAAACTTGAGAGCACTCTGGTCACATTGAATGTATATACCACCAGCAGAATGGGATTGCGAAAATAAAGATTGTCTGGAATTTTTCGGTTCAGTAAGGAGGGGGGGTGTTTGGGGTTCCGCAAAATGGTTCGTGGGAGATGGGACCGTGAGAAAGCGAACCGTTGTGGTTGTAAGTTTTGTTCGGTTGTGCATTTTCACTCTCTTGAATTGTAAATAAACAAATTATTGAACCAGTTGTAGAGAGATACATAGGACGTCCTTCTTAATTTTCGAAACAGAGTATTTTTGTGCCACAAATCTCTTGCTGATTCTGGCTCATCAACGCAACAGATAAAAAGTAGAATAGGTATCCTCTTATTCCTTACCTCCAATGGAAGCTGTCCATAGTAAGGCATGGCGGTGGCAGCGTACAGTGCTGCAGCGTTCATTGTCTGAGGTGCATAGGTCTGAACGTACTGAAGACCCAGCGGGGTGCCACTGGTAAATGGGGCTCCGGGCCCGTTGGGTCCACCGGCCCCTGCGCTCAGACTGAAACCCTGCAGACCGCCGATAAGGCCCTGCATTCCGTCCGGGCCGGCCCCGGGCGCCCCCGCATATGGATTCCCCATCAAGGCACCGGCAGTTGCTGCAGCCCCATTGCCAGGCAGAATCTGCAATTAACCAAAGTTAAAGTACAGGTGTATGTAACAGCATATGGTTTCGAAAGCCTTCGGTCAAAAGCTTTAAAGCTTTCGAGGGATGCTGAGAAATTAAGCTGGTGATACCTTTTAGAGACATAAACTTTAAACTATTAGTACTCTGTATTGGAACTATCATAAAGAAATAATGCCTTTCCTTGTATCCTTCGTGGATCTGCCTGCTAGCCCGTGTTTACCTCATTTACTTGGAGACAAAAAGCCATCCTTAAACGATTTCCGATTCGTAAATATGATGTTTAGATTTTGCTGGAGCATGACTTTTCACCACTTTACACCACTTTGTTTATTAGCTGCCTGCTGTCACTGTACATACCTGCTGCTGAAACAGGTATGGCATGCCAGGGATAAAGTAGGTGGCCGGAATCGTTCCGGCCGGGGCCGTTGAGCCACCCGGGCCGGCCGTCAGGCCACGCATAGCGGCCACGGTGGCCGGACTGGGAAACGGAGGCACTCCAGCATGAGCAGGACCACCGGCCGCAGCAGCCGCAGCCGCAGCGGCCAAAACGGGTGAGGTAGGCAGACTACCAACAGACGGATGATGAGAGTGATGGTGGTGAAGACTGGCGCCAGTGGTATCCAGCTGGGAAAGACAGTAGCCCTGAAACGAAAAAAATAGGAAATAAAAATAAAAGTCTCCGGAACATGAAAAAAGTAATATGGGTAATGGCTGATTGTCGGTCGCTGACATAATCGGGCACCTACATAAAATGCTCCTTGCAGTCGGAAAAAGCATAATAAGGAGGATGGACAGTGACTTTAATACAGTCATCGATCGATACCAAATAATTTGAATACAAAAGGACTACAAAATGAGAATGCGACAGCTTCAGCAAGTGCATCAAGCGTTCTGAGTTCAGTTCCAATTCAGTTCAGTATCGTTTTCGAAAATCTCTGAATGAAACCGTGGTATGATCAAACTTATTTGAAAAATAATAGAAACGGCTTAGAAAAAGGCTTATTACATCAGCACTGGAAACAGTGGAATTGGAATTTTCATGCTGACTGGCCAGCTTCTGATTTCGCTTCTTGGCACTATCAGCAAACTTGACCAACAACGGTTCATTGCAACCTAAAACAGAAAAAATACAAAAAACAGTTACTTAGGCAGAAATTATTTATCAGGATGCAATGCGGGAAGGGAGACAAATTTTTAGTTGCAGATCGATCCATACTCTTTCACTTTGATACAATAGTTCTACGACAGAAATATTTTACAGTGGCAGATTATACTGGGTTTATATATTTTAGGCGGAAAAAGTGGGGGTGGGGAGGTCCAAAAGCGAGGGGAATGAAATGGGATAAAAATGCTAAAAATAGCCTCTTTTTTACAGGTTCTGCCTGCAATAACCATGCTTAAAAGTGCTCGAAAATTAAGTTTAAGTACCAAAATAGACCACTTTTGACCAAAAAATTCCGGCGAAACAGGAAAAATTTTGAAACTTTTGACCAAAAATCCCAAAAAATTTGGCAATTTCTGGGCACCCCAGGATGAGTTGGGGAAGCCCAAAAAAGTGGAAGGAAGGTGCTCGAGTGGGGAGGCAAAAAAGTGGGGGGGCCCCACTAAAGTAAACCCAGGATACCGTAACAGAGAATGTCGATTTAAGATGACACTAACAAAAGCAATGTGGACTGAAACATACACACACTGCACGAAAGATCCACACATCCTAAGCTAGTCCTAGGCTGCATGCGGCCTCTTTTGGACTCGGGCATTTCAAACATCCGCAGTTAGAGCAGACTAATCTCAAATCCTGAAGTCGCTCAGAATTGAATAGCTGCCGCGATTTGCTACAATAACTAATTTATTAATTAGTTGATAATTTAACGCACTATCAAAGGAAAAGACGACAAGACTTTGTACATACCAGGCACAGGTTTTCCACTGAAATTTCGAATGATTTCATCACATTTTTCACGACTTTCCATTCTGAAAAAACAGAAAAACTAAATAATTAACTACTTAATTAACTAACACACAGACTAATAGTTCCTCAATTCTTAAGTTTACACTAGTGATGTTTCAGTCACTGAAACTCAAACTGAAACTAGGTTTCAGTTTGTACAGGTTTCAGTTTCAGTCACTGAAACTCTGAAACTAAAACTGAAACTGAAACTTTTCTAGGCTGTCGACTGAAACTGAAACCTGGGTTTACTTTACTGGGGGGGGGGCGCCCCCCCACTTTTTGGGTTCCCCCCCACTCGAGCACCTCCCCCCCACTCGGCCCCACCCCCACTTTTTTGGGCTTCCCCCCCCCACTCACCCTAAGATGCCCAGAAATTACCAAATTTTTAGCATTTTTGGTCAAAATTTTCAAAATTTTTCCGGCGTCGCCGGAAGTTTTTGATCAAAAATCGCCTTTTTTGGTGCTAAAACTTGATTTTTGAGCACTTTTAAGCATAGTTATAGCAGTGTATGTGGAAAACAGGCTGTTTATACTGCATTTTTAGCATTTTTGGCCCATTTTATTCCCCCCCACTTTTCGCCCTTCCCCCCCCCCCCCACTAGTGGGGGGGGGGCGGCGTCCCCCCCACTTATTTTTGCCTAAAATAAACCCAGGAAACTGAAACTGAAACCAATTTTGGTAAAAAACTGAAACTCGGACTGAAACTAGTTTCAGTCGTTCCTTAAAACTTGACATTTTGAAAAATTTGAGCTTCGATTCTGTTAGTACTGCTGCTGGGGAGACTGAGTAAACATGAAATTGTGCTTTATGTCAACTCAGAGGGCTGGAAACCGTTAGTTTTAAAGTGAACTGAAACTGAAACTGAAACTCCGACTGAAACTAAAACTGAAACTGAAATCATTTTACGATGCCGACTGAAACTTAAACGGAAACTATTTTGGTCCACCGACTGAAACTGAAACTGAAATTACTTCGGACCACCGACTGAAACTGAAACTGAAACTGAAACTAAAATCGGCTACTGAAACAACACTAGTTTACACGGGTCCATTTTCAAGATAAACTGTCTCGTAGGAAAGATAATGATAAAAGTATGCCACTAGCCACTTAGCTACATTCGCTTTTATCAGAGCAAAAATTAGGCTCTGTTAGCTAACGGGATGACCTCCCTCACAAATCAGACCCTAGTGACATCACCGCAAATCAGTACCTGGTCCAAACGGGGGTACGCTCACTCGCTCTATCTTTACTTGCTTATGCTGGAATACACAAGCAGTGCGTGCGCGAATTTTGCGCCGGCTTCAAGCTTTAGAACACAAACATAGTGTACGAATTTGTTTAAAGAGATGGGTCTAATTTGCGGTAGGGGTCAGCCGTTAGCGACCAAAGCCTAGTTTTTGCTCTCATAACAGAGAGTGTGCCTAGTGGCATACTCTTACCATTACGTACTCTGGGTATCACTGAACGCGATTAAATTAAACTATTCAATTTATTATTTCATTGCATTTTTCCATTATTTATACCTTGCAAAACCGACACATCGACTATCCCCGGTTTGCGTCCTAAGCACCCTGGTAGATATAACTGTGCCGTAATTTTGAAACAGCGACTCCAGGTTCTGTTCGGTCCAGTGTGGTGGCAGATTGGCAATGTAGAGATTGGTGGGATCCTGTTCCTGCTAAAATATTATAGCTCCCCAAGTTGTACAAAACAAAGCTGTATGACCATAAATCTGGTATTTTGAAATTTATGTACGTCGTAGGGCGAGGTTTGTAAAAGTCTGCATCATTTTTTGGAGTCTTTCAGTCTGCTTTAGTTCTCACCAATTTTGTGTTAAGACAGCCAAAAGGCAGTGTGCACAGTGTAACCAATTGACAATAAAACAAACCCTCCAAAACTAAATTCATGAGCATATAGGAAAAATAATTTCTATGTTTACCATCAAAACACAAATTTTTCTTAGAAAATTTAGGGCAACGAAATCTTTGGAATCCCAGCTGCACTTTCATGAAAAACCATCACCCTACAGGAAATTCTCATATCCAAAGCCTTAAAAGTGCTAGAAATTCAGTTGTCGTTAATTTCAGCAACCAAACTGAAAAACCTTAATTGTCATCTAATTCTGTAATACCAGTGGATGGATAATTGACGAAACGGAGGACGTACGCTAACTTTAGCCATCTGTGCTTGAATATTTTGAGCCTTCAGGGCTGACACGGCCTTCTCAGCTGATTCTGTATCGGCAAAGTCCACAAATCCATAACCTAAAACAGAAAGAAGGACAAAGTAAACGTATGTCGATACCGCAGAAAAATTTTCTTTGAGACCAATAAACACAATTTGGCAAAACGAACCTCTCAATTCCACAAGGTGCGTATACGCCAACAATACTGTAACCTTGAAGGTACAAGAAGTACGTACGTATATAATACATCAGCAAGCTCTCATTTTGGGGAAGTCCCAACTCCCAAGTCATTGGGCGGAGCTTGCGACAATAAACTGAGAAATGCTGTGTAATTACGGACTGTCAAGAGAGCCAACAAATAGCGGCATTTCGCGAGACAAAAAGCACGGCACAAGCTGCCTCTTCAAATTTCGCACAAACGACACGTACGGCACTCATACGGTATACGAACCTTTGCATATCTGTGTAGCCTTATCCGTAATAGCCTTGGTGGATACAATCTTTCCATACTGTTTACACATATCATAGAGGGTCTGATCCGTGGCATTTAGGGGCAGTCCTCGAATATAGAGATTTGTGGCCGACAACATCTCACCGCCCATAGACTCGTTCCCGCCCCCATCGCCGGCATAGGAACCGTCCTTGGACCCAGTGGAGCCGTTCTCATAGCTCCGTTGATGTTGATGATGATGGTGCTGTTTGTCGCCACCGCCTCGATGACTGCCATAGCTTAGACCGCCCTGAAATGTGAAAGAAAAGTGAAAATGAAATGAAAAATGGAGCTTTTTTGAGCACTGATTCTGTTAATTTTTATGATAAAAATTAATTTTTTACACGTATTCTACAAAAATAGCCCAATGTTGAGGACAAGTTGTCCTCTTGCCTGACTTCCATGCCAGTCATAAATTGGGGCCCTCTAGGAAGTCGCCCCTATCAAGAAAACAAATGGAATACATGCAAAGTTCGCTAGGGCTGGGGGGGACGTTTGCAATACAGTTTCAAATAGTACAGCATCACTCTTTTCTAGTTGAAGACATCACTGTAAGAAAAGAAGGAATCCCTCCCCAAAAACCGGTGTCACAGTTCATAAACTCATTCTTACGTACATTTTGAACACTGCCGTTCAAAGTCGCATAGGGACCACCACCAGAGGCCGCTGGGCTACGATAGAGTGGTAGGCCATAGGTGGCCCCCTGCGGGTATCCAATTAGTCCTGGGGACATGGCGCCGCCACAATTTGTCGTCGACTGATAAGATGAAGCTCCGGGACCACCCTGATAGGCTGAAGACGATTTCCCCTGATAATGACTGCTGTTGCTGCTGTGCTGGTGGGAGGAGTAACCAGAACCGCCAGAACCGCCAGTAAAATTGGATCTAATATTAGTCTGAAACAGGAATACAAAAGGAAAACTGTAAAAAACCATCCTCCATCTAAAGATTATTTTGTATACTAGTCTGGCAAGACTTTTTTCTTCTAATGGCAGAAGGAGAGGAGTGGATGAGAGGACGCCCTCCCTTTCTTCAGTTAGGATTGCAAATCTGCAAAGTTCTGCAAATCCTCTACCAGTTTGTGGTGTAGAAGGTGCACAGGAATAATCTGAAAAGATTGCTGATCGCTGATCATAAAATGAAGACAATGAAGACGAAGGAGGCCAGCTGTATATATTTTGTGGTTATGGGACGTGTGCGAACACATACGTATTCTGAACTTTTTCTAGCAAAAGGGGGGGGGGGCGTGAGATCCCACTGTCTTTTCCAGAATGTGGAGATGGAACCTGTGTGGGACCCTCCCAGCATACAGTTGAGTTATGTTCCGTTCAAAAAGGACAGGATATAAACAATAAATGTACTACTACTATGAGCGTAATGTGTGTACAAGTAAAACTGAGTGAAAGCATTGAAAAAGATAATAGCTTTGCGACATGGGAAAAAGCTACACATATGGAGAATGAATACGCATATGCTGCTAGTTGCTAGTAGTAAA
This sequence comes from Trissonchulus latispiculum, assembly GCA_030248195.1. NCBI lineage: Eukaryota > Metazoa > Nematoda > Enoplea > Enoplida > Ironidae > Trissonchulus > Trissonchulus latispiculum. Next base: position 23,037 of record JASAND010022455.1, on the reverse strand, counting down.
GGATCAGGCTCCGCTAACAAAAACCTGATAAACGAAGGTTATCAGGAATTACATATCTGGCTCAAAAAATGACGTAAGCATCTCGTCGATACTTACACAAGGATAGTCTTAAACACAAATATTCCGGCAGAAGGTAGGTGTTGTAGAGGTGAGATTAAGCTGAGCATTATATAATTACCACAAACTCGTTCAACTCGTCCAGAAAAAGGAAAAACCATTCGACTTCTGATATCCCCATTACTGGTTACCGCATAAAAATCGTCAAAATGTTTACAAAATACTCATACCATAATATTTATCCAAATTCACGTTATATATTGTTTTTGTAATTCAGCAAAATACCACACACATATATATATATATATATATATACATACCAAATAATATAATAATCTCAACGTATATAAATTAAACTCACTTTACTCACATTACTCTAAAGTAAATTAAAAAATCTGTTAGTATACGACAGCCACTGTTCTTCTAAACCGACACACACAAAACCACAAATTTCCTACACAAAATGATGTCTAGAAAGCGGAGGACGTAGTTAAGCAGAACTTAAAAAAACAAGACTCAATAGCAGTCAAGCCTATTCCGAACACAATTTTAAACCTGAAAATCCTAGACAAACTATACAACAATATAGAACATATATACGTATTCTCTTTGCTAACATATATATATATTCATGTGCATGTGGAAAACTGCAGCCAGCTCGATAATGGTATGATGCAAAATGTTAGAAATCCAAACTTTTACCGGCGGATCAAAACAGTCTTGGAACTCAGTTAAAACAATAAAAAATTATCAGCTTTCAACTATACAAGAACCAAAAATGCTCCTTCGTCGCATGTAAAATACATATGAGTACTCTCAGGCAGGTTGTACAAACACGGAAACTAGCCTGTAAAATGCATATGAGTGACGTTGAGGTTGTAAACTAAGGAAAACAAGTTGCAACGGCTTAACATATGAGCCTGTCCTACAACGAGGCTCATATTGGCGTATGTCATAATATAATTTGTCGAAATTGGACCTCCATATAAATAGCACGTAAAGTTTTTCATTACAAAATTGTCCTTCACACATCTTGTCGCTAAGACATTATACTGTGCATACGCATTATACGGCATGCCACTCTGCGCTCTGACTCAGAGCCATGTGGGGAAAGCATTACGTATGTGAGAGTAGTGTGTCATAGTGTTCCGAGAATACAGTAGGTGTACTATAGTGCTTCCGGAAATAGTAGGTGCCACGGTGTTTCGGGAAACACCAGCTTGCATATGTACAGTTAAACTTGAGGTGTCGCAGTTCACTTCGTTCTGTCCATTTCTTTCAAGCCACAATGTTAACATGTTATGTCTATTCATTCGTTTTTTCTTTAATATGATGACCTGATGATCTTTAAGAAGGCTGCACTGTGACGCCAATATGAGCCTCGTTGTAGGACAGGCTCATATGTTAAGCCGTTGCAACTTGTTTTCCTTAATTTACAACCTCAACGTCACTCATATGCATTTTACAGGCTAGTTTCCGTGTTTGTACAACCTGCCTGAGAGTACTCATATGTATTTTACATGCGACGAAGGAGCATTTTTGGTTCTTGTTTTCCATTCTTTTACATATGTATGCGCAAAAAAGAACCAACATAATAATTATATTTCCGAACACCATGCGCAAGCAGATACTATTTTGACCACTTTTGGAAAATTTCATATTTGACCGAAAATCGCTTACGTCCCCACCCCACCCCACCACAGCACTCTACAGCCACTTTGAGCATGCAATTCTATGACAAAAGTTGCTCACCTCACTTAGGGCTTTCATTTGGTACCAAATTTGACCACTCTTGAAAAATTTCATTTTTGACCGAAAATCGCCTAAGTCCCCACCCCACCCCACCGCAGCACTCTACAGCCACTTTGAGCATGCAATTCTATGACAAAAGTTGCTCAGCTCACTTAGGGCTTTTATTTGGTACCAAATTTGACCACTTTTTGAAAAATTTCATTTTTGACCGAAAATCGCCTAAGTCCCCAATCCACCCCACCGCAGCACTCTACAGCCACTTTGAGCATGCAATTCTATGACAAAAGTTGCTCAGCTCACTTAGGGATTTCATTTGGTACCAAATTTGACCACTTTTGAAAAATTTCATTTTGGACCACCTGACCCCTTACCGACCTGACCCCTCTGACGGTCAAGTGGAGCCAGCCCAGCAAAATAGGTGCGTTGTACAGCAAAACGGACACCGGAAATGAGCTGGGCGCACCAGAAAACCCCTATAGAGAAAGTTTTGAGAGGCCAAGTAGAGCCTAGTATGGACCTCCAGGAAACGGTTGCCGACATGACCCTCCAGACGACAAAGTGGAACCAGCCCAGCAAGATGGATGGGTCGGACGGCAAAACGGACACCGGATATGAGCTGGGCGCACCAGAAAACCCCTATAGGGAAAGTTTTGAGAGGCCAAGTAGAGCCTAGTATGGGCCTCCAGGTAGCGGTTGCCGACATGACCCTCCAGACGGCAAAGTGGAACCAGCCCAGCAACTTGGGTCAGTCGGGCATCAAAATTGATAGCGGTAATCGAGTCTCCGTCCGCAAAAACCTTTGGATGCAAGATTTGAGGCTTCCAGGTCGCAAAATAAGCGAAAAAACTAAGTTCAAAGTTGGACCCAAAATTCACCAACTTTGGCAGGCCAGTACCCAAAAATTACGCTCAGGGCCGGAAAATCATATAGCAATTGAACGACCCTGATATGTGTCCTATTCAGCCATATAGGCAGTATTGCCCCATATATAGCCCAGTCTGACTTATTACGGCGCCTTTGAAGCATACTTTTTGGCCATTTTAGCGTTTTGGCCGACTTTGGCCCCCCGCCAAAAATTTTTTCCGGCTCTGGGAGGCATAAAAACTAGCCTATCGGCTTATTTTTGTTGCGTACTTCAAGAATATATATGGTTTTCATAGGCAAAAATTTTTCTATCTGTTGTTATTAAAGCTACAAAACCCCCTTACCAGACGTCAAAGCGGAGAACCGGAAAAAAAACATCACTCTCGTAAGCGATTTTTGGCGCAACTTTTTAACGGAAAGTGGTACGGGGATGAAACTTGGCCAATATACTAAACTCGACACGTACAATTTTTTGCGTACATAATCTGCGCAGGATCTGCGCAGGAATCTGCGCAGCTTCTGCGCAGCCTTGTTTTACATGGTCATTCGACCATTTTCACTCATATTATAGGGGTCGCTACCGCGACCCCTATGATAATACGAATAATTTGCAGATTTACTTTTATATAAATACATACTGCATAAAGCTTTTCACTACAAATTATCCTTCATATCAGGGGCGGATCCAGGGGGGGGGCGGGGGGGGACGGCCGCCCCCCGTCGCGATTCGAAGGTAGGAAAAATTAAGGAGTGAAAGAGGAAAAAGGGCAAAAAACCAAAAAATTTCGCGAGTTTTCTACTTTTTAACCGCATATTTATTGCATTTGTGACGAAAACGCTTGAAATGCATCCGATTTTTCGGACAAAATTGCCATTTTTGCCTAAAAATGTCAAGAATTTTAAAAAATTTGTTGAGTTCTTCAGTATAAAAAGAATTAAAGATCCGAAGACCGATTTTATTGCAAAAACAAAAAATTTCTTCAACTTCTGGGGGGCTCCGCCCCCCAGACCCCCCGCGGGAACCATATGTACCGCCCCCCCCCCCCGTCACGAAATCCTGGATCCGCCAGTGCTTCATATATATAATGTTGATCAGTCATTATAGTGTGCATATGCTCAATACGGTACGCCATGAGGCGCTCTGACTCACAGCCAAGTGGGAACGCATTCTGCGTGTGTATAATGTGAAAGTGTTTCGAGAATGCATTAGAGGTGTGCCATAGTGTTTCAGGAAACAGGTTGCATGTACAGTTCAGCTTGAGCAGTCGTAGTTCACTTCAGTCCTGGGCCATGACGTCTATTCATTTTTCCGTAATGTGGATGAAGCTGAGGTTCTTTAATGAGGCTTTAATGTGGAATGCACTGTGACGCCAATATGAGCCTCGTTGTAGGACAGGCTCATATGTTAAGCGGTTGCAACTTGTTTTCCTTAATTTACAACCTCCCTACGGAACTCATATGTATTTTACAGGCTAGTTTTTGCTTATGTACAACCTGCCTACGAAGACTCATATGTATTTTACATGCGACGAAGGAGCACTTTTTGTTCTTGTTTTCTATTATTTTATATATAGGGGGGTGGGGCATCTTGGGAATTCCGGGGCAACTTGGAAAAAGTTGACCAGGTTGCATTTGCGGCTCTAGTGAGCGTTATCATGAAGCCTAATTAGTATAAATTTATGCTCATTTTAAAGGGCATAAATTTTTGATTCTAATAGACTTTAAAATACCTATAAATACTGAACCGGTAATTTTTCATTCTAAGTCAAAATATTGGAAGTTTCTATATCAGACGAAGTATCCTTTTTTGAAGTTTCTGTTTTTCTGCCGTATACAAGTTTGTTAGGGTTCAAAATATTGTTTTTAGAGTGAAATTTCCTGAATTTTTCAGTGACATTAATGCTTTTCTGCTAATGCGTACACACCAATCTTTATCGAGGTAAAACCGAAATTTTGAAATTGTTCAAAACGCTGTTTGGCTAATCAAATCCTTCTTATCACTCCGATTATGTTCAAACTTTACCTGCTTGGGTATTTTTTAATGTAGAATCCAAAAAACATTGTATAAACGCTTTACTATGAACTTTTGCCGACAATTTTGGCAAAATCTTTAAACCCCTTGACAGCTTCGGCTAAGGCTTGAAAACTTGAAAAAATAGTATAAATAAATGGCAGGTAATGCAAAACCAAAACATGGAAGTCATAATTTGGTAGTTTTAAAGCATTTGACTTTCATTTAGAACCGTTTAGCAAGAAATTTCAAAAATCAGTGTTGAAATTGCATTAAAAATGGAAAATTGGCTTTGGGACGCCTTATCGCTCGAAGCTTTTCCATTTACTGTGCGGTTTTGGTATCATTTTGTTCGTCTCGACTTCCTGTACATTTTAGATAAAGTTTCCTTCGATTTTAGCCAAAGGAACTAATGATAGCTGGTTGAAAACGCTTCCGATCGCCACCTTCATCCCAAGTTGGACTGCGGGGCAACTTAGAATTGCTAACTTGGGACGGCACGTTTATTGTCGTATAGTTCACTGACGCTTTGAATGTATAGCAAAAACGCTGCAGTTCCACGTAGCCCCGCACTCAAACTACAATTGTGTCTAGTTTCACGCAGATTGGTCGGGGCAATCAAGAATGGCAGTTCTTTTTGCTCGGATTTTTGTCCCAAGTTGCCCCACCCCCCTATATGTATGCTCATGAAGGTATGTATAGATATCTTTCAACGGTAGCAAGCAAGCCAACCACAGCACTCCACAACCACTTTGAGCATGCAGTTCTATGACAAATGTTGCTCAGCTCGCTCAGGGCTTTCATTTGGTACCAAATTTGACCAGTTTTGAAAAATTTCATTTTTGAACGAAAATCGCCAAGTCCCCACCCCACCCCACCACAGCACTCTACAGCCACTTTGAGCATGCAGTTCTATGATAAAAGTTGCTCAGCTCGCTTAGGGCTTTCATTTGGTACCAAATTTGACCACTTTTGAAAATTTTCATTTTTGACCCCATGACCTCCCACCGACCTGACCCTCCAGATGGCAAAGTGGAACCAGCACAGCAAGATGGGTGGGTCAGACGGCAAAACGGATGCCAGGAATGAGCTGGGCGCACCAGAAAACCCCTATAGACAATGTTTTGTCGGGCTATGTACAGTCCTATATGGTGTTCCCGGAAGTCGGTACCGACCGGACCCTCCAGACGGCAAAGTGTAACCAGCACAGCTAGATGGGTGGGTCAGACGGCAAAACGGACACCGGGAATGAGCTGGGCGCACCAGAAAACCCCTATAGACAAAGTTTGGAGAGGCAAAGTAAAGCCTACTATGGACCTCCGGGAAGCAGCTACCGACATGACCCCTCAGACGGTCAAGTGGAACCAGCCCAGCAACTTGGGTTAGTCGGGCAGCAAAACTGATAGCGGGAATCGATTCTCCGTTCCAAAAAACCTTTGTATGCAAAATTTGAGCCACCCATGTAGCAAAATAAGCGAAAAAATTAAGTTCAAAGTTCGACCCAAAATTCACCAACTTTGGCCGGCCAGTACCGAAAAATTACGCACGAAGACGGAAAATCATATAGCATTTGAACGACCCCGATATGTGTACTGTTTAACCATATAGTCAGGATTGCCCCATATATAGCCCAATCTAACTTATTAAGGCGCCTTTGAAGCATACTTTTTGGCCATTTTAGCGTTTTGGCCGACTTTGGCCCCCAGCCAAAAATTTTTTCCGGCCCTGGGAGGCATAAAAACTAGCTTATTTTCTTATTTTTGATTTGTACTACAAGAATATATATGGGTTTCATAGGCAAAAATTTTTCTATCTGTAGTTATTCAAGCTACAAACCCCCCTTATGAGACATCAAAAGCGAGAAACCGGAAAAAAACATCACTCTCGTAAGCGATTTTTGGCATAACTTTTTAACGGAAAGTGGTATGGGGATGAAACTTCGCACACATACTAAACTCGACACGTACAATTTTTTGCGCACATAATCTGCGCAGGATCTGCGCAGGAATCTGCGCAGCTTCTGCGCAGCCTTGTTTTACACGGTCATTCGACCATTTTCACTCATATTATAGGGGTCGCTACCGCGACCCCTATGATTATAGTAGATCACAAAATCGACACAAGAAAACAACGGAATCAGTGAACCAAGATCTCGCTTTATACTAACTAATAACTAATTATATATATATCTATATAGGTATATATATACGTCTAAATGAACAAAACAGCAAAAGGAATTGCTCTGGGCTGAATACATTACGACCCTAGACAGCTAGAGGAAAAGAAAAACGGTTTGCAGAAATTATTTTATCTCATGATATACGTATATGTATACCAGGTGATCCGTGATACCCGTTGGTTAGGGTTCGGGTACCCACCCAGTCCGGATAGTGTTCGCCGGGGTTCAGTAATCTGGTCCGGCCCGGCGGCACGTCCGTATTTTATAAATATATATCAAACCTCACATTATTCGAATCACACTGAAATCGCTTCTGGCATATATTAGGATTTTGAAAGTGGGGGGGGGCGGCTTTGCCACAGGAAGGGCGAAGTGGGGAGGGGGGGGCGGGCCCAAGGTACAAATATACCCAATTTGTTAGCGAAGAATTTGCATTTTTAAGGTAAACACAAAAAATCGCTAAATCGCTGTTTCTAAGCTTAAAACGAACTTATAAGTGCATAAATTAGCTAAAAATTGATAAAATTTTGAAAATTTGACCTCAAAAACCATTTTTTGACACTTTTGGGCGTCCCCCCAAAAAGTGGGTGGGGGCTTGCCGAAAAGTGGGAGGGGGGGGGGTGGAGGGGCCCGAAAAATAGAGGGGGAACCGTACTAAACCCCACTAAAAATGCCAGTGAAATTAAATGAAATACAGATGAATATATATATATATATATATATCGAGTTAAGTATTCCCCGAACAAGTGCACAGCTGAATATATATATCAACATACTATCATCGTTTACGACAGAAACATCACATAATAAATACACGGGCAAACGCTACGTATCCTCAGCAAAAACCTTCCATCAACAGAAAAAAGGATGAGAGTTACTTTTAAGCTAAACCTAAAGTATTATACGAAGGAAATCCTATACATAAAAAGTTGGAATTTCACATTTATTGCTGTACGTGTATATCATATATATATATATATATATATATATATATATATATATATATATATATATATATATATATATATATATATATATATATATATACCTATGAGTTTGGTGTGGAGGAAGCACAGAATATGTACGTATATACGTTGCGTGTGTAGAAAATGTAGCAGAAAGAGGACATCTGTGCAATAAATAAAAGCAATAAAATTGAGTATAATATCCATCATAAGGGGGTAATGACGAGAGGGCATAGACTGCAAAGGAAGGGAAAGGGAGACGGAGGGAAATAGAATAGATGACTAACTCCCTGGAAAGTCTTTAAGATTGGAACATTTTGTCATTATATATACGTATATATATACGCTTACATATTCGTAAATTGGCTGGATCAGTTATATAAAGCACAAACGAAGTTGAAGTGGTGACTAAGCATCCAGAAGTGTCGATCGAGATATATATATATACTACAAAAAATGTTTCTCTTCAGAAAACGACAAAAAACCGTAAAATAGAAAAGTAAAACTGGACAACAGTCGGGCGGGCACTCTTGAAAACTACAGAAATGGAATTAAGGTACGTATAGATAGGCCATAAAAATTTAAACTGGGCACTTCTGATAATGAGAGTTTTCTGGCACCAATCAAGTATATATATATATAAGTTAGTCAAAAGAATATATAACCCGGATTAACCTGAATCGAGGATATTTGGGATATTAGCTTTCACGCGAAATCGGAGACAAAAATTTTGGTTCCTCTTGATCGAAGAAATATCATTTCGCGAAATCGAAAAATTTTGCGATATTGGATTGGACCTCAGTACGGTGGAAAACCCATACTAAATTTGAAATTGTTCAAGTTTTAAAAATTCTGAGCGGTCTGGCGGAGGGTAACCTGGAAACGATCCGAGATTATTCGGCTGGCCGGCCCAGAGTTGGAAGTGGACAAAATTTTCAGTGTCCACGTCCACGTTTGTCCACGCAGGTCTTGTCCACGTCCGCCCGCACATGCCCGCATGTCCACGATTTTAAATTTTGTCCACCAGTGCCCACGTTTAAAAACAAATTTTCTTTTTGTAATACTAGTTTTAATTCTATAAAGCCAGGATTTTTAAAAATTACACTTTTGCTTTTTAGTGTGCTTTTAGTTGGTGTTTTTTCTGGAAATTTACTTTTTTGAAGTATAAACACGTTATCATGGGTTTTTGTAGCATTTAATACCATATGTAGTACATTGTTTTCGTCTGTTCCGGAGAAAGAAACAACATGTATTGCTTTCCGCTTCGCACACAATGATATTTCGTCCAAAATACTGAACGTCAATATCGAACATCAAAATCTTGCGAAAATGTCTAATGGCGGGAGATCTGGTGAGCGGGGTCTTTCAGACGTTAAGAATTTTCAAAAATTCCTAAAAATCTGGTCAGAAAACCTGTACTTTTCCAAAGTAAGCAAATATTTGTACACTCAAAATTTCTAGAGATAAAAAATATGCATTAGAAGCCAAAACACATGTCTAAATTTACAAGTTTGTATTTAAAATATATTATTTAGAATTTAAGCAATGTAGTGGTTAATGATTGCTCTAAGAAACGCTGGTAATGGCAACGCTGAGTCGAAATAATACAGAAGTACCTAAAATAAAATTTTTCGAAATAACTTAAAACGTCACTAAAATGAATAAGAATTAGGCGAATTTGCTTCTTCAGCTAAAAATTAAGTGTTTTTTAAATTTTTTGTACTTTTAAAAAGTGCCAAAAACACAAAAGTTAGATTTTCAATAAAACTTGATGAGAGGTCCTTTGAGATGAGTGGCAGGTGTCTGCAATTTTAGATTAGAATTTCCCTCATTCCTCTCCTGTAATAATAAAGAACAATCCCTGTAATAAAATTGGCTTCCAAACTTTTAATTATTGTTATTGAAATACAAAAATTTAAACCTTGAGGACTACAAATATGGACAATGCTTGATCGACGTACTGCGCTGTTGAAGCTGTCGAAGTCTTGCAATATTTGATTTTTCGAAGAATGGCCAGTTTTAGGAACTCGAAAATCAATTTTCGCTATTATCTCTTGAGGCACTGGTTACCTTTCGGGTGTTTTTGACGCATGCGGCAATAGTCCTTTATGTAAACAGGTTAAACTTTCGAAATAACCTGTTTTGTTTTCGTGCTCTTTAACATTCTGGGACCGCATCTTTAGGTAGTTTCGTAAACTCATTTGAATTTCCTGATTATAAGCTTTAAAACGATGTATAAAACTCTTTCCAATTCCCAAAATTGCGAAGCTATAGCGTTTTAAAAAATCACCATAACGAACTGCACAAAAGGATAGCAGAACTTTAAATTGTAGGGATGGGCGCGGAAAAAAAGGACTGGAAAAAAAGGTTTTTTCCGTTTTTTCCATTTTTTTCCGATGGGGTGGAAAAAAATGGAAAAATATTCCTAACGTTATTTTGACGATTTTTACAATGAAATATCATGTTTTCTGAGCTTTTCCAGCAATTTCACACTACTTACAACCGTTTCCGTGGGTCATAGTATATAGGTGGGGGTATGTTAAATCTGACGAAATTGTATTTGGTTTTTTCGACGCATCGGAAAAAAATGGAAAAATATTCGGGGCATGTTCTGAAAGTTAATTTATGATCTCAGTACATTAAGAAACTATCAAAAACAGTGTTTAATGAGGTAAGAATACGATATTCATGAATTTGAGCTAATTTTGGGATTTGACATTTTTCCCTTGGAATGTGAAAATGATTGCATAACTCAGGTAGGGTTAATAATTCCATACCTAACAGTCTAGTGTTCAGCCAAAACTGTTAAAATATCTGGAATTGTTTACTTTACGAAGCGCGTTACCTACGAAAACCACAAACTAGGTCTGGTATAACCGCCAAGGTATACAGAAGTCACCTGTCCTTTGCTTTACAGCGTTACCCTCTGAAAATATTTGATTCCTAGAATCAATACTGGAACCTTTCTAAGCGCTTGTGTTATTGCACTACCAATTTGGGGCTACTAAATATCGTGAAAACTGCTTCTGTGCATGCAAAAACATAAAATAACTTAACTTTTAGCACATTGTGTAATTTTGGAGTGACCGGAAAAAAAGGAAAAAAATGGAAAAAAATGGAAAAAAATCGGAAAAAAAGGTTTTTTTCCGGCAATCTTTTTTTTCCGGAAAAAAACCAATCGAAAAATACACTCAAGAGCAAAGTTGTATGCCTTGGTGAGAGGATTCGAATGACTATAAGTTTGGCGGGTAGGGTGGCCATGGCGGATTTATCCAATTTATCTAAAACGCAAATGTTCACGACACGACTTTTCTAAAATGTTTTATAGGCTAAACGATGTAACTGTAGCAAATCTGAATACATTTCAACGACAATTGCGCTTTTAAAGGCAAAAAACACGCGAACCCGAACCAGCACCTTATTGTAATTATTATGAAAGAATATGTTCATTATTTCCTTTTCCCAGCAAACATCAAGTACGAAATATATAGTATCACACCAACGCCTGCAGGGAGCAGGCTATAGTATTAAAGCGATTTAAAAAGAAATGGGGTCAGCAAAGCTAAAAGTCACATAAAATGATGTCAGCACAATAAAGTATAACAATGGAAAACTAAAAATAGCCAACATAAAAACGATTATATAAGGCTAAGGTTGAATTTTAACGCTTTTCATAAATAAACGGGTGACGAAAATTTTGTCCACATTTGTCCACGTTTGTCCACGTGGACAAACCTTCTGTCCATGTCCACTGGACCCGCGGGTACCCGCGTCCACCTTCCAACTCTGGGCCGGCCTGACCGTTTAAAAGAGATGAAACAAAGTACACAACAGCAAAAATATACTCTTAAGCGGAAAATGAGAAAATGAAAATTCGCACATAGAAAAAACAAAGTTTTGACAAAAATGGCAGACTAATGGTAACAAAAAATGCAGCCAAAGAAAACGAAACCAGCAATAGATAATACTGACGCTAAAAAACCTTAAGGGTGACTTTAAGCCTTAAGCTTTTTCCAACCAAATGAAAATCTTCATAACAAACGGGTAGGTACCTACCAGGACTTCTGCCAAACACTGAAACGTACTCAACTGCTTATATATACGTATATATACTATGTATATATTGCTATAAATGTACACATATAAGCAGTATATATGGAGAATACATATATACATACGTAAGTATATACGCATGTCACATCGAGTTAGCCCTGCTTACTTGACCACAACAACAAACACTTCAAGGCATTTTGAAAGCGCTTAAATCTTATCTTATATATACTTTTTGTAGAAATGAAAATAATGACATATTACCAACGTCTACTTAGGTTGACAAAGCAAGTTTAATGCACACAGTATATAACATTCTGATTCTAAATATTAATTTTTAATAATTTTTATTTAATAACAGTTAAATTTAACTCCCACAATATAATCTATAGCCAAAATGTAAATAACAAGCTGACAGTTTCCATTCTACCCAACTCAGAAACACAACAATGAAGTGAAATTGAAACTGAAATTTTGCACATTTTGCATGTAAAATAATATGCTCAGAGTCAGAACATAAAGGTGGTGTGCGTAGTACACGGTTGATGGCTATCATAAACGTTAAACGTCAACAAACACAAAAGTTTATAGTTTCACCATAAACTGCAATTTAAGCTAAACGCTCTGTAGTGCAGACCAAACGACCAGCAGTGTGTAAATTAACACTGAAATGCTATGCTAACACCAGCGGAGAATAACTACATTTACATACGTACGTATGGACGAGTGTCTTATAAAAGTATGGCACCAACAACATATATATATATATATAAATATATATTATATATATATATCAGAATATATATATCAGAAATGCGTAAAAGGTGTAGACATAGAGAGAATACCAATACCTAATACATACTGTTATATGGACAAATGGTAGATCCTTTACAGGCGCAGGGCAGAGGCCGGGCCGAGTACCCAAAACAGCACCACTACTATCCGTCTTTTTCCATTCAGCTTTTCGTTGGCTCCAGGAGAGATGAAAGTTGTAAGCTTGTAAATATAAACGCGTATGCTGAGTTAATCAAAAGCTGAATTGAAGGGTGTCACTGTCACTAAAACCCTGCCCGGCCAACCTTACCGGCCCAGCCTTACTAAAAACATGCCAGGCCAGGCCAAAAACTAATTCCAGATTCGTGCTCAGCGCCCTTGAAACAACCCCCTATATCCAAAACATTATTTAATCCGGTGTGTCCCTAATAACCCTAAACAGTACGTAACCATATAAACTACTAACGTTATATGAATAAAATTATTATATAATCAATCAAATATTAATTTGTGTAAATATCTGAATTAAGTTCAAAATAAGAAGAAACAGAACAATCCGTAGTATATACATAAATTTGAAAGTTATATCAAATGTTTACAACATTTTCTACGATGGGCGACCCGACAGGGGAAGAAAACAACAAACAAACTTTGTCAGCAAGAGTAAAGCGGTACCGACAACAGAGTGCATATATAGAGCAGAGGGGAGACAACATATGCAAACATAGCTATATATAAAGCTAAAGATAGGTACCGACGTATACGAGGAAAGTAAAGTAAATACTAACAAATGTCAGCTAACTGATAGATATATAGCGGGATTACAGCGGTGAATACGAACGTATACGTATATATAGGACTTGGCAGCTACTGAAGTTAACTTTAAGCTTATTCCTACCTAAATCCCTCAAAGAATGAACAAAATCCTATCCACACAAGACCAAAAGCTCACACACAACTTTAACAAATATATATATAACTTTGTTGCGCAACAGTTATATAATATTTGCATAAATATTTCTACATTATTCTTCAGTATAACACTATATACGTAAAAACTGCGTAAAATGTTTATATAATTGAAACTTAAAACATCATCTGACGTAAAGTATTACCAAAAATAAAACATTCAAATTCAGAAAAAAGAAACAATCAATGTAAAGTATATAATCTTAAAAACAAAGCCACACTACACTAGCTTAAATATTTGAGTAAAAAATTTATGGCTAGCCGGGAATTGAACCACACACTTTCTGATGGACAGCAGAAAATACTACCATTTACACGACAGAGATATCATTGGTATGTATGTACCTACTTCTTCTGCAGCAAACAGCTCTAGGTATTAGCATACATAAAGGCTGATAAGCCAAAGGTTTAGCCAATATATATACGTCTTCAAAATTCAGAAACAGAAAAACTCCAAAAAAGGACAACATCGCTCTCTAATACAAAAATGACTCTACTACCTATACACTACAATCATCAAGCAAGACGCAAGACTCGCGCTTCTGTGTTTTGGTACAGAAATTTAAAAATTACATTACACACACTATTTATATATACAGACAAAAAATCTATAAACTCATCGTTATTCACATCGGATTTCTAATGGCATTACGCATTTTTATTTTGTTCGCAGATGTTGGCATTAAATGTGTAATTAATGAACAGCAGGAATATAGAGGACATGCGCATGTTGTTTCTATAGATATTATGAACTATAATATATAAATATATATATATATATATATATATATATATATATATATATATATATATATATATATCATATATATATATATATATATATATATAGTATATCTACTACTCTACATCTATTATACATCTATTACTTGTACATATATGAGTAGACTTAAACTTTAAAAAATCTAAGACCATCTCATCACCCTCAAGAACGAAATCAGGATCAGTGGATACAGACTTCGACTAGCAGTTTAGTCCGGATTAGCACTAGTTAGCAAAAGGGAAGGATAATATACAAGTGGAAAGAACTGAAAACCCCTTCTTACATACAGTCACCAAACCCGGGTTGAAGTTTGTGTGTTAAAGATTGCAATGTTAACCCGGGGTAAACCTAAACTAAACACTGATCTATATGTTCTTCGTGGCTCTGTGCTGTTCTATGTATGGCTTGTTATATGTTCTTCATTTCATGTCTAAGCGTAGATGATTGGCTCTTTTCCTGCCACGGACATCGTGTCGTTAAATTTGGGTCGCAACGTTTTGCCCAACCTTTTCTTCACGCCGGATAAGTGGTGGTCGGTCGAGGATTTGATCCGGGACCGTACGTGCCACACCTCACTCAAGGGACGTTTACGTTGGCTGGTATTTGTTATAAAGATCGAGCATCCAGCAATATGTACTCTGTAGGTAATGCTGTGAACGCTGTGTACACTACATATTATTTAAAGGCGCCAGTTTGGAATGACCAACCTGTCTTCAATGGAAGAATCGGTTAGTAGCAGCAACTAAACCATATATAAGTTAAAATAAGAGATGAAGTCAAACACAAACAAAGTAGAACTTTATCCCAGCTAACACTTCAAAGCAGCAGAATGAAAATTTGCACGCAGTTTATAACGCATTAAGGCATAGGCAGGCAGAAAGGTGTAAATGAAAAAAAGTTGTAAACTTTCACAACGGAGAAGCCACGCCAAGCCACACAAACGGTGAACGTTTGAAAAATGTCAAATTTTTATTTTCCAAAACTTTTGCTATTAAACTTCAGTTAGGAATAGGATTGTTGGAGAGACTTATATACAACGTGTATATGTCTAATATATATGTGTGCGTGTGTACTTATGTAGAAATACACGCATATATGTAGGTACTAAATTTCAATCTCACAAAAGTCAAGGAAAACTTTTGAAAATATGTATATATACCGCAGGAAGTTTCATTATATATATATATATTATATATATATATTATATGTATACATGTAGTGTACTTACAAGGGTGTATAATTATATTCGTAAAAGTTTATAATTGAGAAAAAGTTTTTTGGGTTATGTATATATACCACCTCAGCCTCGCACCCAAACGAACTGCATTTCAGGGTGGGTCTTTCAACGAAGCATGGAAAGTTCTAACAAATAAATGTTCTTCGATATATATAATGTATACATGTATGTATATATAACATATATATATATATATATATATATATATATATATATATATATATCTATGTGTAAATATTTATAATGTCAGGAATGTACCGGGGCCTGGCCCCGGCTCCGGCGGTTAAAGGCCCCGGATCGAACCGGGGCCAAAAACTAGCGGAATTTTGAAACATGTTTTGTCCAAAATTTCGAAATTTTGAAAGTCAAAAAGGCTTGTGTTACAAATAGTTTGTTTTATTACCCATCTGAATGAAAACAACAATAGTAATGTACGTTTGCAGACCAGCAATTGTTGCAAAAATTGAATTTTTAGAAAATTTTTGAAAATTATCGATATGGACCCCAGTTTTCAGGCCCCGGCCGGGGCCACGATGAGGTCCAGGCCCCGGTAGTGGCGGCCCCGGTGCATCTCAATCAAGGGCTCCAGAAATCTCCAACAAAACAACGAGATTCTCCTACTATAGGCCAAACTCCAAATGTTCACGGTATGTGTCTGTCAAAAGTATTGAATTAAAAATTTAAAAAATTAACTTTTTAAATTTGTCAGGAGGTGAGGCCCAAGCAGCGTTTTTTTTCAAAATCGGATTTCATCAAATTTTCGTCATTTTTATTTTCTGATCGTCATTTTTATTTGCCCAACGTCAAAAATAAAGTTTTGCAGAAATGCAGTTTTGTTTTGATTTTAGGCTATATATATATTATATATATATATGCATATAATAGATATACTGATTGACTGTTCAAACATCGTCGAAGCTTAACATCACTAAGACAATATATATAGAGCGGGGGTTTGCGGGCGGCAGCCATCAAAATTTGAGAATTTTCTGAAAAATCACTGCTAAAACGTAATAGAAACTTTGCATTCTTGTTAAATTTGAGTGCTACTTCCACATTTTGGCTTGGTCATTCTGTCGTCATTTTTATTTTGGCGTCGTCAAAACTATTGTTCATTTCTGCAAACGACGCTATTTTTGACCAAAAAAACCTAGGGCCCAAGGGGATAAAAAAATCATTTGACCCCAGTTGAGCATAGGGGTATCATGGATTGCTGAGCACGAATCTGAAATCCGTTTTTCGATTCAGCTTTTTGTTATTATTCAGCTCGAATTCTGAGTTATAAGCTTCAAATGTGCTGAGCCAACGAAAAGCTTAAACAAATAGGATGTCAGCTTCGCAGTCATCGAGCGACAAAGAAAGGCCTTGCCGGGTTCCACGGGCCGCAATGCTAATCTCTAATACGACTTTCTGTCCCACAGCGATTTGTTAACAAAAACAACGTTTTTAACGATTTCTAGCAAAAATAGCGATTGGATCCTTTGCTCTTTCCCAGACAACCCTAACTTTTGATTGTTTGACCAATAACTTTGAAATTTTGTATGGGTGCATGCATACTGGACTATTGAATTAAAAAATTTTAAATTTAGATTGGTACCAAGGGACCAAGGGGACCAATAACTTTGAAATTTTGTATGGGTGCATGCATACTGGACTATTGAATTAAAAAATTTTAAATTTAGATTGGTACCAAGGGACCAAGGGGAACCGAAACTTTTTTAAAAATTTTGCTGAAAACTTGCAACAGGGGTTTTCAGGGGCGCTGAGCACGAATCTGTAATCCGTTTTCGCTTCAGCTTTTCGTTAGCTCAGTATAAGCTAAAGTTGTAAGCTTACCCAGAGCTAACAAAAACTTAATAATAACTCATTTCAGATTCGTGCTCAGCGCCCTGAAAAACCCTATGCAAGTTTTCAGCAAATTAGTTTCGGTTCCTACTGGTCCTCCCTCACCAAACTAAAATTTAATTTTTTAAAATTTTAAAATTTTTGAATTCATCAGCCGCCAGTATGCACCCATACAAAATTTCGAATTAGTCAAAAAACCAAAATCAGAGCTGGTGGGAAAGCACAAAAGATTCTAGCGATTTTCTCAGTGCAAAATCCGGCGAAGCCGGAAAGTTTCCGAAATTTGAGTATGTAAACTTTTTTGGGCAATTTTCTTAACCCTTTTGGGGGCAATTTTGGGTACTCTTTGTAGGCGACTTTCACCGAGGGGGATTTTCCTCCTTGTCCACAGTCCACCTGTATTACACATTGAAATATCAACGCATGTATATAATGTTACAACAGTAAAGCAGAAGCCGCAATTAGAAACACGAAACTGAAAGAAATCGAAAACAGGAGTCGACGGGTGTTTGTGGGTTAGATAGAAAAATCGCAGTTGGTATATATATATTTATATATGTATATACTATGGTGTATATATATACTAAGTATATAGTTACATTCATCTCTAAAAGATTTAACTTAGGTCTACAGGTACGTATATATACGTACATACCTTTATATGGAGTGAAGAAACTCGTGCCAAAAATGTCCTTCAAAACTTTTAATACAGAAAATTTTCAAAATCACGTTCTTGCACTGTTTCTCCTTTCTTCTATTTTCTAGCTCCAGTTCTTCCCAACCGTATATGTGTGCTATGTGTGTGTCTTTTCCCTACATTAGTAGAGAAAGATAGATATATACTAATTTCTAAAAATGAATCCAACGAAACGAGCACTAACACTACGTATATACTGTTGTACTAACACTACGTATATACTGTTGTATAGTATACATGTACGATCATAGAATTAAACCACAAAGGAGTTAACATTATATAGGTACGTAATCTTCATATAGATCTTAGTATATAACACAATCGTCACTAAAAATCGATTAACTGGAAAATAAACAAGGTCATTACTGACTCAATCCATATATTTGTTACATTAAAATTCAAAAACTGGTGGAGTTATGTACAATACTTTTTAGGATTGATTTTTCGGCATGGATCGCTTACGGTTTGCGTATATGACTGACTAGTAATTAATGATTAATGAAATCAGCAAAATACTCACTTTAACTCATATATATACTGTACTTATATATATATGGAACAAGTTTAAAACTTGGAGTAGACTTGAGCACAGGACAGTTTTTATCACTAACTGACTGACGGACATATAAAATATGACTGTGTGTGAGTCAAATTTTCAGCGTCATACTGACATCCAAATATACACTCTTATCTGATCTGAACAGTATCTCTATATTCATCGGAAGTTCTGAATTGAGACTGTTCTTTATAGACAGCTGGGGTGGGCATGATGTATACCACAGGAGGTTTTTGACTCACCACTGAAAAAGGTTTTGTTGATAATCTTAGAATACAGTTTTTGCAAAAATTGGAATCTTTTCAGGAAAGCTTCCCAGGCCCAAATTCCGGAAAACTTGACCAAATGAGCTGAACTTTGGTATGGTTTCCACCACGCTGAGTTCAAATATCACAAAATTCTTCGATTTCGCAAAATTCGATTTTTCCGACTCGTAAGGGGGGACCAAGGGAAACCGAAAAAGTTTTTGACTTTCTTTTGTTAAGAAGTTGTATATATATATATATATATATATATATATATATGAGTGGATTTCTGAGTGGTTCAGATCTGGAGTCGTTGTTGGCGGACAACCTTGAAAAATCAATTTTCTTCTTACTATACCAGTTGATTAGGATTAGTAGGCATAGTAAAACCTACAAATATGAGCTTGTTTTGATGAGCGGTTAATGAGTAAGGTCCATTTTTGTGTTTTTGCCATGGCGGCTAAATGGCTAATTTTACTTCTTGGCTTTGTTCCACTGTATTGAAAGATATAGAGGTCGGGGAAAAAAAACCAAGGTAGTCACTTTTTGGACTCTGCAGAACTACCCAGTGGAGCAATCCGGCTACAAATTATTTTCTTATCAAGCCCTGTCTAGACTGTCATTTTGGTATATAAATCGCCTCTCTAGGTCCTGTCGTTAATTAGAATAACGGTTAAACCGGGGTAAAAAAAAACCAATGGCGGGAAAAAAAACAACCGGTGGGAAAAAAAAACCAACCCCAGTATTCGGTCAAGGTGACTCAGTATTAACGATTTTATGCATGCGGCAGGTAAAATCGGCGTCTTGATCTTCAATATCTGCAGTTATTTGCGATATTCTCATATAATAAGTTAGAAAATCAAACATCAAAATTTGCAGCATCAACTGGCTAAGTTTCATCCAATTAACAGTTTCTATGTTAAAATACAAAAACAAAAGAAAAAAAAAAAACCGAGTACCACACAACAATGGTTTTACCCCAAAATTCGACAATTACGAATTTTGACTTTCCATGAGACCATACATTCACATATGAATCCCCGCTAGACCATTTTAGGTTGCGCACGGAATTATTTTCCACCCTTTTTTTTTTTCCCATTTTTCTTAAAATTCTCTCCTTCCCTCTTCCCCTTTGAGCCATTTTTCTCATAGCTATTAATTATTATCTTTCTGAATTTTTTCCTCAATATCTAATTTTATTTTGTCTCATCAATTCTAAGTCTCATTCCATTTCCATTTTCTTATATGACCCTCATCAATGCCCCTCTCCCCCTCTCCCCCCTTCTTTCCCTCTAATATACGTGGTACGGTGCTACTTTTGGTCCTCGAATGATTCATAGAGCTCTACTATGGCTATGCAAAAGGCGTTCTTCTTCAGCTGTCATGTAGTCTCCGAAAACTGCAGCTTTAAGATTACTGACCCCACCAGTCGAGAGTAGTGCGAAGTAAGTTTATTCGAGCTAGAGAGCTTATTACTGCGAGGCGGGACGCAATCTTTTTAATATATCATTTTTAGGATCATAATAAACCTGCTGGCCAAAAATGAGCCAAATCCCAGACCCAGTTTTGAGATATGGCTCTTCAAAGTTCGAAAAATCGCCGATTTTGGGCCAAAACAGCGATTAAGTCAAGTTTGGGCCGCCATAGCCGACTAATGGGAAAAGATAATGAGCTAATATTTTCAGCACATAAACTAGGTACCATAGACAGTGTTTTAGATCAATTTCAGTCAAATCTGAGAAATTTTATTTTTTTCGATTTTTCAACACCCAAAATGCGACCGAAAAATCGAAAAATAAGATTTCAGAGATTTGGGTGAAATTGGTCTAAAACACTGCCTATGCTACCTAGTTTATGTGCTGAAAATATTAGCTCACTATCTTTTCCCATTAGTCGGCTATGGCGGCCCAAACTTGACTTAATCGCTGTTTTGGCCCAAAATCGGCGATTTTTCGAACTTTGAAGAGCCATATCTCAAAACTGGGTCTGGGATTTGGCTCATTTTTGGCCAGCAGGTTTATTATGATCCTAAAAATGATATATTAAAAAAATTGCGTCCCGCCTCGCAGTAATAAGCTCTCTAGCTCGAATAAACTTACTTCGCACCCTACTCTCGACTGGTGGGGTCAGTGACCTTAAAACTGCAGTTTTCGGAAACTACATGACAGCTGAAGAAGAACGCCTTTTGCATAGCCATAGTAGAGCTCTATGAACAATTTGAGGACCAAAAGTAGCACCGTACCACGTCTATGTCTTTCAATACAGTGGAACAAAGTCAAGAAGTAAAATTGGCCATTTAGCTGCCATGGCAAAATCACAAAAATGGACCTTGACCTTACTCAAAACAAGCTGATATTTGCAGGTTTTACTATGCCTACTAATCCTAGTCAAAAGGCATAGTAAGAAGAAAATAAATTTTTTTCAGGTTGCCCTTTTTATCTGCGAGCATCCCAGAAATCGACTCATATATATATATACATATATATATATATATACTTATATATATGTATACTAATATATATATATACATATATATATATATATGTATATATATATATATATATATATATATATATATATATATATATATATATATATATATATATAATAAATATATATTATATAGTCGATTTATGGGATATATATATGGATATATAATTATATAGCGGACAACCTGAAAAATCTATTTTCTTCTTATGAATCGATGCCAGTTGATTAGGATTAGTAGGCTTAGTAAAACAGGTAAATATCAGCTGGTTTTAATGAGCGGTTAATGAGTAAGGTCCATTTTTGTGATTTTGCCATGGCAGCTACAAATGGCCAATTTAACTTCTTGGCTTTGTTCCACTGTATTGAAAGACACAAACGTGGTACGGTGCTACTTTTGGTCCTCAAATGGTTCATGGAGCTCTACTATGGCTATGCAAAATTCGTTCTTCTTCAGCTGTCATGTTGTCTCCGAAAACTGCAGCTTTAAGATTACTGACCCCACCTGTCGAGAGTAGTGCGAAGTAAGTTTATTCGAGCTAGAGAGCTTATTACTGCGAGGCGGGACGCAATTTTTTAATATATCATTTTTAGGATCATAATAAACCTGCTGGCCAAAAATGAGCCAAATCCCAGACCCAGTTTTGAGATATGGCTCTTCAAAGTTCGAAAAATCGCCGATTTTGGGCCAAAACAGCGATTAAGTCAAGTTTGGGCCGCCATAACCGACTAATGGGAAAAGATAGTGAGCTAATACTGCTAGCACATAAACTAGGTACCATAGACAGTGTTTTAGATCAATTTCAGCCAAATCTGAGAAATTTTATTTTTTTCGATTTTTCGGTCGCATTTTGGGTGTTGAAAAATCGAAAAAAATAAAATTTCTCAGATTTGGCTGAAATTGATCTAAAACACTGTCTATGGTACCTAGTTTATGTGCTAGCAGTATTAGCTCACTATCTTTTCCCATTAGTCGGCTATGGCGGCCCAAACTTGACTTAATCGCTGTTTTGGCCCACAATCGGCGATTTTTCGAACTTTGAAGAGCCATATCTCAAAACTGGGTCTGACATTTTAACGACTTTAAAAATTCAAAATTTACTATATTTTGAGAAGATACTGTAAAATTTTCAGAAAAATTTGTTCTTTTGCACAGCTGTTTTATGAAACCAAAATGGGTCGACATATTACAAAATGGAAAACCAAGGGGTGGGAAAAAAAACCAAATTTTTGCTGTACTTAAAGCTCCAAAAAATGTTGCTTGAACCCTTCAAATTCGCCTCCACATAACGGGACTATGCGTTCTTTCACGTGAACATGCATTTATTAATTTGCCGGAAAAATTCGATTTCGCGGATCGCTGTTCCAACCAGCTGCTTTGTCACTTTCTGGGACAAAATACGCGAAAAACTACTGTGCTGACATTTTGAATTTGAAAATTTACAAATTACCGTATTTTAGCAAAAAACTGGCAATTTGATGAAACTGCCGAATTGATGCTGCAAAATTTTGATGTTTACTACAACTTCCGCAGAATGCAAATAACTGCGAATATGAAAGTCCTTGAC